>VZRS01009027.1:0-69293 GCA_013398055.1 Ifrita kowaldi | reverse complement strand
GGGAGGGGGGCGGCTCCAGGGGACCCGCGACCCGGCTCGGGTCGGGTCCGCTCCCCCACACGCCGCTCACCCCCACCAGGTGGCTCCTCGGGAGTTCCCTTCCCCTGCCAGCCCCCAGAACCGTCCGTGCGCCATCCCCATCCTCTCCTTCCGCAGCCGACAGGCCGCTCCTAGCTGGCTGCCGGGTCGGGGGCACCGCTGCACTTTGCCCTTTGCGGGGCACAAACCCTCCAGGGCAGAGCGAGTCCCCGTCCCCCCACAGAGGCTGCCAGTAGCCTTCGTGTTTACCCAGCCCCAACCAGATACAAGTAAAGAAAGAGAGAGCCTGGAGCCACAGCTGACGGAGAAAGCAGCAGGAGGCCGTGGAGAGCACTCTGTAACTCGTCCATACCGAGAGCGATATGGGACAGAGATTTTGAAAGACACCCCCCTTTCTCCTCCCGCCCGTCCGCCCGTCTTCCCTTTTAACTGGGAAGGGGCAGCGATGGAACATGCATTTCCTTGGCTCCAGTGCAGTGGCAGGCTGGGAATCCTACGGTGGGGTCCCAACCAGCACAGAAGACAATTCCTCACCTTCCAGGGCAGGATTTGACCCGCCAGGACTGGACGCATGGGGAGGGAAGAAGAGCTGGGGCGGTGCAAGTGCCACGCTGCGATTTCCCTCAGCCTCTGCGCTGAGTACAATAAAAACGTCTTTAGGAGAAAATGCTTCTTCTACCAGATGCTTTGAAGCGCAAGTAAAAGCTGGTGACCTTGGATGAATGAGACTCTCTCTATTGTGCCTCAGAAACCCGCATGATACGTTTATGTAAGCGGCGGGGGGATAATGGAGCCGGGAACAATAGGCGGTGGGAGCCGGAGAAGAAGGAAAATCATGGGGAAACTTAATCGCTTCTTTGCTACAAATACATTAGCAGAAGACTCATTCTGGCGGCGTTGTTTGCGAACTCCTCCTTCCCTGCCCTGTTTTGCTTCCTGCCCTGTCTGTCCCGCTGGTACCCGGGGTCAGGGGCTGTGTCCCACACCGAGAGCCGCAGCACTGGTGGCACACACCGGGTGGGGGCTTTGTGCCGCGAGGCCAGGGGCCGCTGGAGATGGATGCTGGGGAAGCGGCAGCAGGGAGAGCGGGCACGGATCCAGCAGGGCTTATAGAAACACTGTCAGCTCTGCCAGACAATGCCTAAAAACCCGACAGAGAAGGACAACGTTCATGCACAGCGCAGAGATGCTCGCTGGGAGGCTGCTCCCCCCGGGAAACCGCCCGAGGGAAAGGCCGGCTGGGAGCTGCAGCTGTGTTCTAGCTCAGGGCACGCTGCACACGCCGTGGGTAGGAGATGTCAGAGTGGGGATCCTCCAGGGACAGTCACAGTCAGGAAAGGGCAGAAGGAGCAGGAGAAAGGGCTTGAGAGGTCTAGAGCTGCCAGGCTGTGAAAGAACGGCTGGGGAGGGCACACACAGCAGGGCAGACACAGCAGCCCCAGAAGAGTCACTACTGGCCCAGCGCTCTTCTCCTGCAGCTGGGCAGGGCCAGGGACTCCCCACCCAAGCAAATCCAAGCTTGGTTTTCCTCTGGCCCTTCCAGTCACTTTCATAGAACACTGGCTCTTCATTAGGAATCTGTTTCCCCTTCAGAGCACATTAAACTCAGTAAACAGGGATCGGACGTAAGTACATACACACCCCAATCTTGCTCTGATTTGTTGGTGAATGACTCAAACGTGGGGTGAGGATCAGGCAGGAGCCCCATCAGCACTATCAGCCCCAAACCTCCCCTGGTGCCTCATTAACCACACACCCTGCAAGACATCACTATCCCCTGGGCTTTGCAGGATGAGCCCAACCACCCCCAGCTGCAACCAGGGTCCCTGTGGCACTCCAGGGCATTTCACTCCCTTCCAGCAGCAATCCCAGAATGGCTCTAATCGCCCTAACATTAAGTCCCAAATAAAAGGAATAATAAATGTTTGCACTATTAAATTAGCAGCACGGGTGGTGTGTGGGCAGGAGGAAGGCTGCGATCATTACAAGAGCCCTCTCTCCTGGCGTACCTTGTGGAGACATCAGTGAACCAATTAAGCAATTGGCTCGGTTAATGGAGGCTCCCAGGAATAGACTTCCCTCCTATAGAATAACTGCGCAGTAATAAATTGTCTCATAAATAAACAGCCTGAGAAAGCATTACAAGATACCCAGAAAAAGCACTATATCATAAGCAGAAATGATGCTGTGCACTTCTAGTGTGTCTATTAACCCCTGGCAATGCCAACACTTCTCTGAATAGGGGCTGGTGTCCCTATGGGGGCAGTGGGACTGGTCCCATGGGGGTGGACATGGCCACAGCATCCCTGGAGCCCCTGCAGGTGCTGCCTGCCCTGTGGGACCTCTGTTTGCCAGCAGCACAAAGCCCCCAGTTATTCACCCACGGGAGTGCCATAAATGCCACCCCAGGTTATTTACAGCTCCAACAGTAACGTGGGGCTCTGCCAGGTTCAAATGTTTGCCATAAATTGTAGCAGAGCAAGTGAGTCCTGGGATAGGAACAGGGAAACTGGGACTTAAAGGATAATTACACTTTTTCCTCCAAAGCAGAACATATTAATAAAAGAAAATATGATAGTATAAAATAAAATATAAATAATACAAAATATAAAAACTGTCTCCCTTAAAGAGTTCTTCTTTCATTATTTGGGGGTTTTTTTGAGTGACACAGCAGGCTTCCCCCTCGTGCATGGGGGGCTGCAGACCAGGCTCTCTCCAAGGCTGCCGGCCCCCAGCCCCGCTCCCCACACCTGGCTCTGCAGCCCGACAACCCACTGCACCCCACAATTAAACACCCAGCACCCTCTTGACCCGCAAAGCCTCCCCTCAGCATCCAAACCCCCCAGGGAATTGTGAGAGGGCTCAGGGACAGAGAAACTCTGTCATGCCTTCTCCTGCTTTTCCCTCTTCCACATTTAAAGGGCCCCATCCCCTCATCCCCTCCCACACATACTCTGGTTCTGAGGGTATGGAGAGAAGAGAGGGGTCCCTGCTCTGGTGAACACCCACTGTGAGCGCTGGGCTGCTGTTGAGGAGGACAAGCCCAGGGCCAAGGGAAGCAGGGATCAGCAGGAAGAATCTGTGTGTGTGCAGGAGGTACCCGAAGGGAGGGAAAGGAGAAAATGTGTTTAGCTAGGATTACGTTTTAATCTGTTCCCCCTAGTAGAGAAAAGAAAGCTGGGCTTGTCCTGGAGCTGCACAAATATTTTTCTATAAATGTTGAGTTTTGGGGGTTTTTTTCTTACTTGGCTTGTACCAGGTGAGAAGAGCCAGAGTCTGGTTTTGCTCAATCCACCCTATTCCCACCTCCACGTGCCACTGGCATGGTACCACTCCACCCGTTCCCCAGACAAACAGGTTTGCTGCAAGGGCAGAAAATCAGTAATTATATCTGGAAGTATTCATTATCATCAAGAGTCAATAAACAAAGGCTGTGAGTGCCCTCCGCTCATGGCACTCCAGAAGCACCTACCAATTATTCCCTTGACTCAGCCGGCCCTACCTGGCAGGAGGGGGGTCCTCCATTGCCTCCTGCAAAACACTGCCTGCTTTGGCCAGGTCGGAGGGGGAGGAGGAAGAGGAAGAAGAGGAGGAGGAAGGGTGATGCTCTGCTTTGGAAGCTGTGGCATTTGTGGATGGACTCTGACCTGGTTTGGCCATGGGCCTGTCCAGGTGGAGGGGACAGAGGATGCTCAGTGGGGCTGGATCCGAGCTGGTTTTCCCAAGAAAGGTGACATGGAGTGAGTGGGGAGTGGCCTGCAGGGTGGAGAAGCAGCAACAGCCATGGGACAACGCGTGCTGTGTGCCAAGCTGGGAAAAACCCTCTGATCGTGGCAGGAGGCTGCTGCTGTAGCATCTTTAGCCTGGTAAATGCATTTTGCAGAATCAAACTGTTGCAAGAGGGAATTCACTACCTTTCTAGGGGCAAATACCTGTTTTATAGCCCTTTTCCCTGCAAGGCTTCTGGCTGACCCCTCAGCCCTGGGCAGAGCCCAGAACCCAAGTTTCCTGCTCTGCTTATCCCCATATCCAGGTGCATCCAAGGTCAAAGCACTTTGCCAAGGTGCCTTTTTTTTTTGGTCCTTCCTTTCTCCACCCACAGAAAAACCATTTCCACCCACAGGAAACCCAGGAGCACCCACAGCCCTGGGGCAGCTGCAAGGCTGTGCTGGCCCCTTGGGCACAGGATGGTGGCAGTGACCACCCTGTCCGCTCCCTCCATCACCCTGCCCAAGTTTCTCCAGGCAATAAATAAGGGAGAGGCTGGGAAGTGGAGCTGCAGCCTTCTCTGGAAAGAGCAAAGGCTGTGGGCACTGGGGTGCATCCACTGTGGACAAGGGCCATCCATTAGCGCCCAGCTCGGAAGCTTCAGGATGCTGGACATGGTGTGAGGGGGCTGCTGGGGGTGATATTGGGGGGGGTGACCTGTGCTCCCCTTGTCAATAAAGAATGAGGGATGAGGATGCCCACGTCCCCTCCACCAGTGCTGGCTCCACCGTCCCTATGCAGGAAAGAGGGAAACCTGTGGGGTTTGAGTGTGAAAAACCATGATGGGAGTGGGACCAGTGCAGGGTGTCACCTCCAGGAGGTGGGACGCCCCCAGCCAGCCCCTGAATCTCAGGATGCCTCTCCATCATCTCCAGATGGACATCAGGGACCTGCCAAACCCCTGTGTCCCTCTCCCCAGGACCAGGTGTGTCCCGCTCTGGCTTTCTGTGCTGGCCTCCGTGGAAACAGCCGGCTTCTCTGTTGGCAGGAGGGGGCTCTGCAGCTCACCTGCCCACGCGTCTGCTCCAACAAAAACCTTTTTCCCTCCCTGCTTACCTACCAAAGCCGCCCGGCCCCGATATTTAGGCAGTACAAGAAAAAAACGCGCAGGGACGAACTTTGTGAGCGTTCCCGGGCAAAGCCATTCGCAGCCGCCGGGAAGAGCGGAATGAAAGAACAGGAGCCGAGGGAGGCAGGAAAGACAGGCCATGTCCTTTTCTTCCCTTTGGCACTAAAAAAGCTCCAGACTGGAGAGGGGGATGGAGGGATGGAGCTGAAAATATGTTTTTTCCCCTCTGAGTGGCAGTGGCCGTGGCGGCGAGCCGGCCCCCGGGGACCATGCGGCAAAGCTGCGCAGCCGCCGCTGCTCTCCGAATGCCACCGCCGAAAGGTCAGACGCAGCTGGCAGAGGGGGACGGAGCGGGCAGAGCCCGCAGCTACATGTGTCCGGGCAGAAGAGACAGGGCCCGGCTTTCCAGACCGGGAGAAAAGCCCCTCGCTGGGCTGCGGGGGGCACAGGCAACCCCCGACCGCAGGCAGAAGGTCCCAGCTCCCCGAGGATGAACCCCGGAGGGGAGAGCAAGGCTGTTCTCTTCTCACTGCCCTCCCCGCTGGCAATTAGCAGCCTCCAATCACACGAACAGCACTGCTGCCTGTTGAGATAATTACTGCCTAACGAGGCGGAGGATCCCAGCCTCCAGCTCGGGTCTGGCTGGAGGAGGGAGTTTGGGGATGCTCAGCAGAAGTTTAGGCTGCAGAGCGGGAAGGCATCGGGCTTTTGCCTCCAGCTTGGGAAAGGTGGAAGGGGTCAGACTCAGGATGCACGTCCTCCTCCAAGCCAGCGCTGAGGTGTTTCCATTCCTGGCTCACCCCAGTTCCCAGGGACAGCCCAGCTCCTGCTCCCCTTCCTCCAGCAGCTCCCTGTGCCTGGCAGCACCTCCCTGTTCTGAACCCATGAGCCAGGTCAGGGGCAGGAGGAGATCTGAATCCCCCAAACTGCTCGAGCTCACTCCTCACCTTGTACAGAAGTCCATCCCCCCGGGGAAGCTGAGATATGGATAAGGTGGGAGAGGGACAAGGGACAATCTCCACCCTTTCACTTTGGATTCAAATCTTGAAACTCATTTCACAACATGAGCCCCTGAGAAGATGCTGCCTAAGACCAAAAGTATTTAACCAAATCTGCCTGGGGAATGGTGATGGGAAAAGTGGTTTGACCCCATGCAATCACCTCTTGCTGATTTTTTTCCCTGGATTTTTCCCCCTCTGGATTATCGTGCTGGGGCAGTAGGAGCTGTGGACAGGGGAGCCTCCTCAGCCCCTGCCATGCAGGGCAGCCCACACCACAGAGGGATGGAGCAGGCAGGAGCAAAGTGCTGCATTTCGACTTTTATAGACTATTACTGATAATGGAGAAGAACAAAAATGCTTTAAAATAAAGCACTCGAGGGCGTCAGCCTAAGCATTAAATAGGCTTCTGCTAAAATGCTGCTTCCACTGAAAAAGCTTCCTGATTTGGATTGGAGGCATTACCCTGCTTGGGAGAAAGCTGGAGCTTTGATAAAGCCAGGGGGACAGGCAGCACCATCCCAGGAATGAGGATTTTGTGCTTCTCCTGCAGTGTGGGATTGCTCCCACCTGGGATTCAGGATGCTCCTTGTTCAGCTCACTCCCACCCATGCAGAGGTGCCTCAGGAGAGCACCCAGTCCCCCTAAATTTTAGGCTTCCCATCCCTGTGAGGAGCAGCACGGCCCCTGCAAAACACACAGAGCATTTTGCCGTGTTAGTGGGCAGCACAACGGCTAATGTGTAAACTTCTACTGCTCTGGAGAGTAAACAGAGAGTTTGGGGAGCAGACACTTCCCATTAAGACACACTAATGAAACGTGAAAATGTTTTAGTGTCCTGTAATTTTATATATTTTTGAGCGCAGCTGCAGTGCTGTTCCATTTGTGGCTAATTTAAACACAATTAAACCAGGCTAAATTACAGCCAAGTATGCCACAGGAACTGATGTGACAAGGGATGTGTTCAGGGGCCCTAAATCTTGCTGACCTCGCTGTCACCGCTCAGGCTGGTTTGCAAGCTGGGTCAAGAACTGACAGCTCCTGGAGCTCGCCCAAACATCACAGCAGATCCCTGAGGACAACAGGATCTTCCAGCCAGAGTGGGGCAAGTGCCCCACACCTCCCACAGGCTCCAGAGCTGCTGGAGGCATCTGGGTGTGTCTGGCTCTTGGAAAGGTCCTCTTCTCTGCTGGCTGTTGTTGGGAGCTTGGATGAGCCCAGGGCTGTGGCAGACCCTTCCTGCTTGGCCAGAGACCCCCACTCCCCCTTGCAGCAGCCCTGATGTCCTTCCTGGGACACCTCCTCAGCCCCCAATTACCTGGCTAATGCTGAGGCTGCATCCCGCACATCACCCCATCTGCCTCCTGGGGACGCCGATTCATCTCAGAGAAAAAACCTCTAATTTTTCTGGAGAATGAAGGAGCTGGTGGTATTTTGTTCTTCCTTTTGGGTAAAGGAGGAATAGAATACCTAGAGGCTGGATTGTGCCCACTGGTATCACCTCTTCAGCATCCTGAGCTGGGTTGGTGGCTGCACAGCTGGGTCCTGGCTCCCTTCACCAGGGAGGGAGTCCTACAGCCTTGGGCCCTGCATGGTTTAGGGTGCAGACCCTGTTCTCAGCAGTTTGGGGCTGGTTTTTACTGCTCTGGTTAGCTGAGGATTATCTGGCCTTGCTCCAGTGAGGATTGCTCCGAACGTTTCAAAAGCACCAGCAGCCAGGCTCAGTGCTCCCGCAGCCCCCGGCACAGGGAACTGCCGGCTTTCCCAAGGGCTTTTCTTGTTGATTAAGGCAATTGCAGTAAATCCCCTGTGGCCACTGGTTTCCAGCTGAACCAGGTTAGAGCCAATTCGGCTCAGGGAGAGCAGGGCTGACATCCTCCCACAGCCTTTAGGGATGCTCCTCGTGCCTAGAGGCACCATGCCCCCACAGATCTGTCCCCCACCTTTCCTCCAGGCCGATGGGCACCAGGCTTGGCACAGGAACAGCAGGGTAGGGTCCAGCGTGGCCAGGATTGTCCTACTCAGCCTTGCTGCAGGACTCACATTCCACTCTCACCTCCCTCCGTGCTTCTCCCCAAAAGCTGAGGCGGAGGCAGCACCACCCACTGCCCCTCCGACGGCCAGGGGTGATGGGGAAGGTGACTCCGTGCCCCACCTGCCTTAACACCCACCCGGCTCCTCCTCTGGGTCCCTTCGGCTGACAGCAGAACCCACCCACAGCCCCCTCTGCTCCTGCTGCCTCTTACAAGCCCCGTTAACCAGGCCACGCCTCATCAACTCCAATTAGCGTACAGGTCGTTTCCCTGAGCCATCAGCCAGCTCCATCGCCCGCGGCCGGCTGAGCGCTGCCTCGGCAGCCCCTGGTGCTGCTGGTCCAGCGCCCGGCAGGCACGGATCCCATGAATCCCACCGCTGGAGGAGGCTGCAGCCGGGGCCAAACCTCCCCAGTGCGACCGCCAGCTCCGCTCTAATTAATCCAATTACAACACTGCGTTGGCGGCGCAACCGGTGGATTAATTGCGGTTCGTTCCAGGTAGATGGAGGTGGAAACACACAGGCTTTTTGTTTGCTGTTAACTGTGCAAAGCCCAGGCTCAAAGCCGCTGGGAAGGAAGGAATCCTGCCACCAGCGTCATCCTCGTTGGGACAGCGAGGAGCTGGGTGCCTGCAGAGCCCTCGCATCGCTCCCAAAAACAAATCTTTTCCTGAGACTAAAAAAAACCGAAGATTAGGGGGACGACGCTGGGAGCAGGAGTACAAGGTAAAAGGCTGCTTGCTCTCAGACATATATATATATACACATATATATTCAATAGAATAAAAAGGAGATTATTGGAAACAAGGAATTGTTCAGACTGTCAAAGAGATGAAAGTGTCAGAAGTAAACAGATGCCAGTCACGATTCAGCGCTCATTAAGGCAGGAGAAGGATTCATTTCATATGCATGATTAACTCCTGGCCACTGATGATTTACACAGCAGATGATCAAAGGAGAATTAATTATTGCACAAATCGGGCTGCTGCCAGCCCGGCCCCGGTCCCCGACGCCGCTGCCGATGGCACAGCCCGTGGCCCCCAAAACCAGGATCGCCCTGGCCACCGCTGCCCCAGGCCATGCCTGGACCCTGCAGTGAGCTGTTTGCCCTCACAGCTCTCAACTGATCCACCCCCCACCGCTGCCCAGCATCCCGAGGATCCTGGGCTGCCCCACCAGGCACCGTCAGCATCGCTGTGGATGTCGGAGGGTTTCCAGCTCACCAACACCCAGCCCAACCATCCCGTCCCCGTCAGCAGTAATTTACCAGGGAAGGTGTCTCTCCACTTGACACCTTTTTTTCCCCTTGTGATTGAGTCTCTGTTACAAATCCAAGCTGTAATTAAAGGACGGAACTCCACTCCCTTCACCTGATTTATTTTTTAATACCATCACCTTTTGATCTCGTTTCTCTCTTAATTAAATTACGAGCTGTGAATCAACAGCACTACCAAAGCTGCTCTGCCTCACTCCCTTCCCTCCTCCAAGAAGGAAATAGTATCTCCAAATCCTGAGGAAGGGAATCACCAAGAGTTACAGGAAACAGCAGCTCTGCTTGTGCTGGGATTTCATGAGGAGCACAGGGGCTGCATCCTGGTGGGCTCATGGAGAGGAAACATGAACCCCCCAGAACAAGGTGTGGAGCAGGGAGTGATGCTGTGGGATGATTTTGCAGCCACTTTTGTCCCTGGCAGGTGATGGAGGACATGGGGCAGCTGGGACAGGCATCACTCTCCTGCCTGTGCCCAGTCTCAGGGATGGGAAACCCTGCTGGAAATGACACCTGGGCACTGCTGGAATGGTCCATCTTTGGGAACAATGGGTTTTGAGTCCGCAAAGGCTCTGCAGCGCTCACCAGCTCCGGGATCTCAGCCCACCCTCGAGCATCCCTGGCATGTGTGGTGCCGGTCCCCGCATCCTTCCTGCGCCATGGCACCCCCGTGCCCTCCAGGCCTGCTTCTCCTGCACTTCCCCTCGTAGCTCTGAGGCCACCACGAAGGGACAATCGGATGTCAGCCACCTGAGCCGGCAGAGCCCTCGCCCACCGCGGGCACCCGGCACGGCCGGCGCGCATCCCCGCGGCTGCAGGAGGGGCAGGGAAGCCGTGCGTCCCCGGGACAGGGATGGGACAGTAACTATCGCCGTGCAGTCTGGGTGCTGACAGAGCTTTTAATGACGGATAATGGTGGTTTGCATTTAAATGCACCGCACTGTTGACTCATGGCTGCAGCAACACCGGGAGAGGAGGAATAAATCAGGGAGGGTTCCCAGAGCCTCATCCCACTGGAAGCATCTCCTGCGGACACCCCAGAGTGAGGGCAGGGAAGGCGGCAGAGACACCTCTGCCTCATCCCCTCAGTGAGTGCAAATGAGCCTGATGCCAATTTAATGAACTGCTGATGACTATCGCCTTTATTTTTAAATCTGAATTCCCGCAGGAGTCACCTTCAGCGGGGAAGCAGCCCTTCCCCAGCGACGGGAGCGTGGATTGATTGCCTGTATCTGATTAGCAATTACACTCGGCGCACTTCAGTGGTAAATACCAGCACCCTGGGCTGGGTTCGAGGTGACGGCAGATTGTGGGGTCCCGGGGGAGAGGGCTGGGGGACCGGGAGCCTGCAGGGCTGGGACCCTGGGCTCGGTGCCTGCACAGAGCAGAGCCGGGGGCCACAGGCCCCTCCCGGCTAGAGGGGACAGTCCCTCACATGATTTGCTGCCCAAAGATTGTGGGGGCTCCGTGTGGCGGGCTGAGCTCACCACCTTTCCCTCCCCCAGGATAATCTCTCCTGCTGCCGCCAAGCTGGTACTTACAGGCGTTTATGAATTGTGCCTTTAATACGGCGCCAGAATATTTGCCCCATAAATTCTAAAGATCAGATTTATGGATGAGCTATTACTGACATTACAGACTATTAATAAATCGGTTAAACCTACAGAGAAGATTGTATTCCCCCATTTTACGATGGCACAATCAGCATATAAAAAGGCCCATAAAGCAGCACAGCAGCTGGGGGTGGTGATGCCTGGCCACCGTGGCAGAGGGGCCATGTGCTGTGTGCCCCGGGCCACCTGCCCTGCCTTGGAAGCCACAAGCCATCCTCGGTGGGGCCATGGGATGCCCGGGGCAGAGTGAGCAGCCCGCCAGCTCCTGCAGCAAAGCCAGGGATCCCAGCGCATCCCCATTTCCCTGGAGGCAGAGGTGCCCCAGGGGAAGCAGAGTCCGTGCCAAGGCGCTTGGGAGGGTGGAAGGGACACAGAGGACGCTGCTCCTACCGTGCTGCCTCCTCAGCTCAGGAGAGGGGCTATTTGCAGAGCTCCGAGTGTGCCGCTATTTCTGGGAGAGGCTTCATTGAGAAATGCCATCTGGAGAAAGGCGGCAGCAGAGCCGCAGCTCCGGGATCTGGCGGGTTCCCAGGGAAAACGTGGAGTCTCTCCTCCTTCCCAGCCACATCAACTGGCTGGATATTGGGATGCTTTGCCCCTAATTCAGAGCCAGTGAAACCTGGTGGTTTTATCCTCACTCCCACCCTTGGCAGGGCTGTTCTCAGCCTTGGGAGATGCTCAACCTTCCCACGTGATGCCTAAGATTTAGGCAGACAAGACCTGGAGACACCCTAAGACCAGATCCTGGTGCCATCATGAGTGATAGGAAATGTGGGATGGAGGGCTTGAGCCCAGCACCAGCTCCTGGAATGGGGGTATCATGTGAGACCCTTTTCCTGAAGAAAAAGGGATTGAGGAGAGCAGTGGCAGGAGGAAGATCCCACTGCTGGGATGCCTGGCCAAGGCATGGGGCTGAGAGCCAGTGGGCTGGGAACTGGTGGGCTGGCAGTGACCCCACATCCAGCCTGTGCCCCCCAGTGCCACCAAGCATGAGGAGCCCCCCATGAGAGTCGGGACATCGCCCCAGGAGCACAGGGGGAGATAAACAAACAAAAATGCAGTATTTTCTTCTACCACCAAGTTTCCATCAGTGCTGGCTGGCTGGGTTTGATTAAACCTCTCATTTATTACATTTTGCAATACAGTTTTGCTACCAGATTAAACACATATAAAACCCACACAAAGAGTCCCAGCACATCCAGTCCCCAGAGCCAGCACAAGGCACAGCAGGATGGGCTGGGGGAGGACACTGGTACTTTGGGGTACCTCAGCATCCCCTCCCAGAGTCCCCCAGGCTGCCGGCCCCTCCACCAGCTTTTCTCCAGCTGAGAATGCAGCCTTGTGTGGGTGGATTCCCTGGGGATTGCAGGCACGGGGGATCCATGCAGCTGAGAAAGCGCCAGTGGAGCACTGCAGATGCTCCTCCAGCGCTGGGCTCACCAGGACACATCACCTGGTGAAGGGACACCCAAGGGACATGGCCACCCAGCCTTGATCGGCCCTGTCATTGAGCTGGACCATCCCCTGGGACAGCAGGTCTCCGTGGTGATGCAATCCCATCCCTTATCCAACCCTGGCAGCTGCTGAGGAAGAAGTTCTGCTGTTCAGAACCATCTCCATGGGGCCTGTTCCACCACGCAGGTGCGAGGTGGCTGCCCCAGCAGGCTCACAGCTCTCTGCCTGCTGCCCTTGGAGGAGCTGGCTGTTCAAACTGCACTCAAGCACTGCAGCTGCCGGGCTGTGCAGCGTCTCCGTGACACCAGCCCTGCTCCCAAGCACTTGAAAAGCCTCTGTGTAAAAGAAATTAATAACAAAGTAAATTGCACTCGAATGCAGCTTCTGCAGACATAAAGCAGTGGCAGGGGAGCAGTGGAGTGTGAGGGAGGAGTTTTACCTCCCCTCCCTACGCCCGCCGGCAGTGATGGATGATGACATTATCACAAAACCAGGTCAGATTAAGACCAAAACAAGCTGAGATCCACCAGGCTTTCTGCTGGGGTCCTCACCGGCAGGGCTGGGTGTCAGAAGGCTGACAGCAAATGTCAAATCATCGCTTCCTAAGCAGGCTGAGCTTCCTTCCCAGCCCAGTGGTTGGAAGCTGGAGGTGCCTCCTGACACCAGTGGGGTTCTGGCTGGGTCTCACCCAGCAGCCAGCAATCAATGCTCCCCCCGAGCCAGCTGCCTCCAGCTCTAAGCTGGGCTGGGGGTGTTTGCTTTGTGATGGACAGAATTTGGAAAAACTGCATCGTAAAAGCTGTATGGCCTTGTCTGGAGGCCGTGGGGTTTTCACGCCCAGCCTTTGCCAGATCAGTGCAGCAGCAGATCAACCCACCACAGAGCTGCCCTCGATCCTGACAAACATGGAGAAAGGAAAAATGTATTTTAAAAAGATGCAGGTTTGCAAGGGCACAACTCACTCTGTGTGCCATGGGCAGGAATGAGAGGCTGGCACAGAGAAGGAGCATCTTCCACAAGCTACAAGTCCTGAGGGGGACACGGTTTTTTCCCAGTTTTCAGCTGGAGTTTTCAGGGAGCAGCATCTGCAAAATATCCCTGGCTGGGGAAGCAGCAGCCATCGGGACCTCGGCGCCACAGCTCCATCATCAGCAGTGATTAATGAGACGACTGAGCTGTCCTTCAGCACCAGGAGATCTTAGGGAAAATGCCTGCAGGAGAAGGAAAAGGCTGGGCTGGTAACTCCAAACCTCACAGACCCGCGGAGGCTCCTGTTGGTGTCTGACTGTGGGGACGGGGAATGTCCCATCCCCAGGCAGTGCCACCCTGTCTGGCATCCCTCCCCAGGCATCATTGTGCTCCTGATTCCCAAGGGGATTTGTCTTGCAGGGCCCCTGCAGGTGCTGGCAGGAGAGGGAGCCAGGAGGCATTCCAACCTGTCAGGGCAGAGCAACTTAATGTCATTCAGAGCTAGGATCTCACCTCCAAATCCCTCCTTCTTTGACAAGAGCAAAAACCATCCACTCAAATCTTCAAACAGCAGTTCAAAGCCTTTACATCACTCTCAAGATTAATTAGCAGCTAAATAATAATCCAGGATAAGGCTTATCAAGGCATAAGAACCACGACATGGTCAGTCAGTGATGTGTGGGATTCAAGGCAGGAGAAAGTTTCATGTTCCTGGTTAAATCCAACATCTCCCAGGAAAATGCAGCCTCTTCCCATAACAAACAGCTGTGTCAAGAGTCAATCCTCACCAGAGAAACACTTTAAAGCAAACTCACCTGGGGCAGAGGGTCTGTCTGCTTCACGTGTGTTAACCTCGGGCTGGGCAGCAGCAGAGCTCTGGTCATTGTGGGCCAACCCAAATTCCCACCAGTGGGTTGGAGGACAGATGGGTCAGACTGGTCAGGTGGGTCAGAACTGCAGGGTCAGACAGGTCCTGGGGCAGGAGGCTTAGCAGAGGCATGGTCATGGCCTGAGGATGGACATTAAATAGTCAGACCCGGGACATCCTCACATGCAAGCAGTGGCAAGAGGAAAAAGGACTGCTATCCTCTCATCCTGATCTGGACACCGAGCCCAGGGACCTCTGCCATCGCCCAGAATGATGCTGTTCCTGCTCTCGACTCCCATGTGATGCTCACATCCCACTCCAGAGGCCATTACTGCAGGGTACAGCCCAAATCACAAGTAGAAGCCCATACCCCCACCAGCCTGGGAGTGCCATTCCTTTCCTACCAAGCTCCCTTTTCCCAGGCACCTCTGAATTCCAGGAAGAATAAATGCATACATACATATGTAAATAAATAAATAAATAAATAAAACCACCCTCTGCAGCAAGCTGGCTGCACCAGAACATTTATTTCATACAATGCATCATTTATTTTCAATTATCGTGGTGCTTTCCCCCCACCCCCTCCTCCCTGCGCATCTCGCTGGTGGAAAGTTTGCAGAGTTGCAAAAGAGCCTTGGCAGGAGCAGCGGCTGCAGAGGAGGGACAGGCAGGATGGGGACGGCACCTCTCGCAGCGGCCGGGAGGAGGCTGGCAGCCCGGCGGGAGCAGGGGAGGAGGGACACCTCGGGGCTGAGGTCAGACAAGGAGAGGTGTCCCGGCTGTCAGCTCACCTCAGATTAAGGCGGGAGGAGGTGACAGCAGCGAGCAGAGCAGAGGCGGTGACAGGGACACGGCGGGGGAGGGCACAAAGAGGGGTGAGAGCAGCGCTAGGGGCGTCTCCTTCCTCCAGTGTCACCCTCCCAGCCCCAGCCTTCTCTCCCTTCCCCTCTCCTCCAGGGACTCGCTCCCAATGCCTGGGTGAACCAGAGCTTGGGGTTGAAGCCAAGTCAACCTTTGGCTCACAGGAGACATCCAGCCCTGACCTCCGGGACGCAGCTGGAGATGCAGCTTCCAGAGCATCCGGGATGGCTGAAAACCCACAGAGCTCCAGGGGCCAGGCTGCCCCTGAGGCTGGGGTGCTTGTGTGACACCCTGTGCCACATCCCCATCCCACAGGAGGTGCTGAGCTGTGACCCAGGCAGGGAATTCAGTTTCTTCACCCCACATTTGCACACCAAGCAGCTTTTCTATTCCCAGGTCTACCTCAGCCAAAGCCATTTGAAGATCTCTGACACATCATGAAGGATTTTCTAATGGGGCTCAGCAGACTCTTAAGATTTATATCAAAAAGACCCGATTTATTGAATTAATGCTGCAGAGCAAAGCCACGGCTGCTTAACAACTGGAGTATCAGTATTTTACAGCAACATAACTAATAAGGCCATTAATACAAAGTGGGCTCACTCATGACATTTATATCACTGTAAATCTCACTCTCAGCACCAGAATTATTTATGCCATCCCAGGTACTCGAGAAGCGCTGTCATCCTTTATCAGGCTGAAAGATTTCAGCCCAGAAACAACGAATATAAACACAATAATAAAAAAAAGGGAGCTTGAGCAGAGCTGGGACAGGTCCCTAATGCAGAGGTGGGGCTGTCCCTTGCTTCCCAGCAGAGGTGGGACCCGGGGGGATCTGTTACCCAGCCAGGTCTCTTGAGACTGAACCTGGCTGCAGCTCCCCACATGCACCAGGTGTGCCCTGAGCAAGGAAAACTCAGATGATTTTCACAGAATCACAGAATGGGTTGGAAAGGACCTTAAGGATCATCTAATTCCAACCCACCACGGGACTGCTTTTGCTTAAGGCGCTGGGTGCACTGGGTGGAGAACACAGACACCAGTCCCACTGTTACAAATTCGAAGCAAGGATTGTAGATGCAACCAGGAAGACCGAAAACTGCACAGGGTGAGGAAGATCTAACCACCATCCCCCACAAGAAAAAAACCCAGCCATCCCCAGCACTAACCAAGCACCTGGGAAACTGCAAATAGGAAGGAGATGAGGGCAGGGGGTGGGAGAGCTGAGTAGCCCGACAGACCTCACTGAGTACTAATTATTCCCGGCATTATCTGCGCAGACAGATAAGGTTTTCATTAATAAACTTGACGGAGATGTGGCGGGGGCAGAGAGAGCAGCAGCCGCCGCTGAGAGCCAGGCAAGAGCTGTGGATGAACCACCAGCACCAGCGAAATACAATCGGGACGGGGAGCAATTAGGGGCCTGGCCAGCAGCGGCGGCAGCGGCGGGGCGTGGGGACAGTAATTAGCTGCCCAGCCTGTTCCTGCTCGGCATTGCTGTGCAGACTGTCTCCTTCACAGCACGCTGGAAATGAAATCGTTAGCGATCTCCCATAGGCAGGGCCTTGTTAAACCCGCTGTCTGGAGAGATAAACCCGGCCGGCACGGGGAGGGGGTGAGGGAGAAGCATCACCCCCACAGCCTCGCTACACCAGCACCTCTCTGCCCTTCCCATACCCAAAGCTCTCTCCCTGTGGCACAATTCCGGGGGAATACCTGGGAAATAGATCACTCTTACCCTGGAAAGGTGAGATGAATCTCACAGGGACTGGGTGTCTAAGAGGATCAGAGCTGCGACAGCAAGCAAGAGGCCAGGATGGGAGGTCAGCCCAGCTCCAGCCCAGGAATACGTGTTTTAAGTTCAGGTTACATCATGCAAGACTGAAAAAGGGGAAAAAAATCCCAAACCTAACTTCCTAGGATCTCCTTTCTCATACCTTATCTCCCAACTTTTCCATAAGTCAAATCCAACCTTTCTCCAGCTCTTCCAGGCAGCAGCAGCAATTTGCTCTGCTTGGCTGTAATTGGCTGAAAAACCACCTCAAAAATTGCCTGGTTGAAGAACATTTAAGGACTAAAGAAAAAAAAAAAGGAATTGAGCTGCAAGAAAGCAAGCAAAATCCATCATAGCTAATTATTTACTCTTGATTGTCAAAAAAAAAGATGGATTGATGGAAGGAGTTGGTAAGGAGGACGATAGCGGGAGTGTTGTCGAAGGCAAGCACTGCAGTGGGATCCAAAAGCAGGAATTTTCATAATCTATGGGCTGTTAATTATCTAAACTGAAGTCTCTTGGAGCTGCCTGAGTGAAGATTAATTAGTTTTTGAAATAATAGCTAAATTGATACTGGGAAGGAGTTTGGGTTCCAAAATAATAGCTGAAAATTAGCCAGCCTGTTTCTCCATTTCTCTCTGCCATGTTCAGGAGGACATTTGTCTCTGTTGCTTTTTCAGAAAAGGGCCATTAATCAAATCAGCAGATGGTTCTTCCCAAGCCTGGGGTGTTGCAGAACCACAAAAGGGAGGAGGAGGAAGCAATCACCAACGCTAGGGGAAAAAATCCTCCAACCCAGTGATTAGCAACTCCAGAGTCCATTTCCCTTGAAAGAGCAGAATCTGTTCTACTGGAGTAACTCTTCTGGAGACAAGGAACGTCTCCCATGACAAGCAGGCACCTCCAGGAAAGGCATTTGTCTCTAAAACAAATTACCTGCACTAATCCCAAATACCAGGATTTATGTCTCCTGGCTGACCCAGGTTTGACGTCCAGGTTGTCACTGCCTGCTCAGGCTTTCACCCATGAGTGGGCCACACACATCAGACTCATCCCTGCACATCCTGGGGGTTTGTGTGCTGGCTCGTCCCCCTGCAGAGGTGCTCACCACCCCCCTCTCCCAGCTGGCTGCAGTTCCACAGGAACATCTCCACAAAGGAACATCTCCTGTCAGCGCCGGTGACAGCTCTGCTGTCACACGCGGCCGGGACCATCCGAGGGGCTCGGGGCTGTCAGATGAACACGCACACAAAGAGCGCCATGGCACACGTCTTGTCTCCTGGGAAATCAGCCAGCGGGAGCCTCGGCTCCTTGGGGAAGGCCCCCAGTCGTCCCTGCCTTCCTGGGATGGCATCAGCCACAAAGCACCCTCGCAGAAGGTGCCCTCGCAGGTGGGACACTGCTCCTGAAGGGACCCTGCTGTCCCAGCTCCTGGGGAAGCAGGTCCATGTCACAGCCAGGCGAAGGCACAGGCAGCTGAAGGCTGCCCCATCAATCACCAGCCCCTGCTCGCAGAGCCCCTTGGCTCAGAGGAGCATCTGCTCCATCACACACACAGAGCTGACATGTGTGAAACCCTCCACAGCAAGCACTGATGCGCCTTGCCTTGGGTTTTATGGCACAATGAGTAACAGGGGAGAGGCAGGCACCCACCTCCTCAGCACCACATCCCGCCGTTCGTGGTGCTCCAACCCAGCCCTGCAGATATTCCTACCTGGATGTCATCACTCCACACGTGCCTGACGGACAGGAGGTTGTGCTCCCAAGGCCTTGTTCCCTTCCCTACCCAGCAGCCTTTGGTGAACAGGCATCGCCAACAGAACCCATCCTTCTGGTTATCTTTTCACAGCCAAACGAGGCGCACGTGGCTCAGTACGGGGCCGTCGCCTCCAGCACCTGCCAGAGCCAAGGGGCAAACTCAGACCCTCTGCATGAAGCTGGCAGCCCCACCCTTTGCCACAAAGACGGCCAGAAGCCTCCTGGAGCCCATTGCCCTGCTCCCAGCTCAGAGCAGAGACCACCCACACTCAGAGCCACCCCCACCTTACACCTCCAGCAGCAGCATCAGACCTCAGCAGTTCGTTTGCTATGAAAGAGGCAGAAGCAGCGCTCAGAGCAGAGATCCTTTGGATAAGAGGGAGCAGGTGACTGGCCTGCAGCAGGAGAAGCCGCTCGGTTTATCAGCACAGGTCTCAGAGTGCCACCGCGGTGCAGGCAGCCGGCAGCAAACAGCTCCTTAGTCACGGGGAGGCTCCTGCTGCTCTGCCAGCCCGGCTGAGCCGGCTCCCGGCTGGGAACGCTGTCCCACACCGGCAGCAAATCAAAAGCGAGGCAGGGAGAGGGAGGGGGAGCACTCCTTGAGGCTGCTGGTCCAGCATCATCCTCAGCTCCTGGAGCGTGTGGGCTGGGTAACCTTGTGGTCTCACCCCACTGCAATGCCTGAACTGGATTTATTGCTCTGTCATGGGCAAGAGAAGTCAAGTGGATGCTGGATCCTTGGGCATTACTTTGATTTTTCATCCTTCACCTGCTGTGAATAAAAATAAAAATGACGGTGAGAGCAGCAGCCCCCCAGCCCGACACCTGCCGTCACCCCCAGAGCAGGTGAGGAGCACCCATTTTTCACTGTGCCCTTCATGGTCCAACAAGCCACTGATTTATCCCCAGGTGCCAGAAAGAAGGCAGCTGGCCAGCAATCCTTAATCAAAACAGAGGTACCTCTGCCTCGAGGAAGGGCCGGGTTCTGAGCAGAACCCAGGAGTAGTTTCCTGACTCGGGTGTTGTCAGCCTTGCATGGATTCACCTTGTTGCCAGAAATGCACACAGTCAGCTGAGGAGATACTTGAATTGCCAAGTTCTGGGGTGTCTCTACTAGGAGCAGAAGTGGGGGAGTGCCAGGGCCCCAGGGAAGAGCTGTGTTTCGGGAGCTGTAATGGAGCTGGCTTACAGAGGCTTGGGATGCACAGCATCCACATCACCTCCTCCTGCAGTCAGGCCCTGGGAGGGCAGGCTCGGTGGGCTGGGGAGCAGATCCAGCTCCATGGCAGGATGCTGGGGCTTGCTTCCTTACAGATATCTCCATGTCTGGTGTTTTCAGCTCTCCAGTCCAGCCCCAGACTCTCTGCCAGCACACACACGCTCCTCTGGGCTCTCCAGCCCAGCTAACACGGTGGGATGAGCACATGGTCCCTTCTCCAGATTCCTTTCCAGTTATTTCCCAGCCCCAGGCGGGGGGATGGTTTTTCATCCCCTTTCTGCAAGGTGATTAAACGCTGCACTTGTAAAACACTTCATTCTGGGAAACAAATTATGCAAAACACACTCAGTGGGATCTCACACAAATGGATACAGCCGGCTGACAGTGGGGACTCTGCTGCCAGGATTTACTTTCTGTGGGAAGCTGCCTGGCCAGCCTGCTCCATCCTGGGAAAGGGTGTTCAGCACAGAGCTCTGCTCCATCACAGCCCCCAGGGACCTCCTCTGGGGAGGGCTGGCTGGTGGCACACATGGCACAGGGACAGGCTGCTCTGGAGGAGGCAGGAGCACCGTGCAGAGCAGCTCCAGAGGCCCAGCACATCTGCATCTCCTGGTGTGCCTTATTTTAACCCTCACGTGGGTTTTTCAGAGCACTTCTGCTGCTGTTGGCAGGGCTGCAGCACTCATGCACCGTGCTGGGATGAGAGCATCTGGATGGATCTTCACTCACTGTGTTTCCAAGCAGCTCCAGGGAGGCTCTGCTTGCCCACAGCCTCCACCAGCGCTCTCCCAGCACCAGACCTCGCTGACCAGGCACAACTTTCCACATCTTGGGCCACTAATGATGGGCAAGGAGGCTGCTCAGCTGCAGACAGGCACTGGCCATGGCAGGCATCAGAGGACAGAGCTCACTCTTCTGGAGTGGCTCGAGGATGTTCCAAGGGAAGGGGCTGCAGGCAGCAACGTGCTGGATTAGCACCAAAATCAATCCAATCCAGAACCTACCTTGCGTGCATCATTATTAGAAAGAAAAAAAAAAAGGAAGAAAAGAGAAATTAAGATTCCCTGCCCCCGAATTGCTGACTCACATGTGACTCAGGGGCTAAGTTTAGCTGTCAAGCTCTCGGCACTGCTGAGGTGAGCACTGCTGGCCTCTCCTTAACTTTCTTATCAGACCTTTCAAGCAAACCCTTCAGCAGCTCAGGAGAGATTCTGCTCATGCTCCGAGGGGATTATGAAGCACCTCTGAAAGCTGGGACGAAGCACGTGGATGTCCTGAGGTGCACACACAGCTCTCTGGTGGGGAGGCAAGACCTGGGAGTGGAGACACAGCACCGAGAGCATCGCGCTTGGGGAGTTGCCATGGCAACAGGGAATTCTAACAGCAATTGGGTGTGGGCTCCTCTGCATCGACCGAGAGACCTGGGGACAAGGGGCTCCTCTGGCTCACAGGAGGTGGCACTGCCTGACCCCGGTGGACAGACCCCCAATGGCTTTGCAAGTCCTGCAGGTGTTGTTCCAACAGCTCAGTCTGGCCTGGGCAGTGGGGATGCTCCCTGGGGAAGTGCAGAGCTTCGACCCAGACCAACTTCCACAGCAGCGTGCCATGTTCAAGACCTTCCAATCAAAGAAAACTCTCAATTTCTGAGCAGTGATGGAATCAGCACCACAGCCTGACCCGGCTGGGAGCTCAGTTGGCTCCCTGCTTCAATCAGACCTGCTCCTGTCAGGTCAATCTTTACATAACCTCACACTAAACCTTCATCAAGAGCTTCCCAGGAACCCAGCCTGGAGAGCAGCCCAGGGCTCATGGCTCATCATGAGAGCTGCTCCTCGCTCTTCTCCAGCCCCAGGCAGGACCTGCCTGCCCTGAGCCCCCCACGCTCCCAACTGCTGCTGCCCTGGACCATGGCAGGAATGGGAACAGATTCCCACAGGGCCGCTGTCAAATGAGCTGAAGGCATCATCCCTTCTCCACAGAGAACACCACACACTCAGCTTTTCCAAGTCTAATAGCATCCCTGAGAGCTTTTTTCTTTCCCCCTTTTCTTTTCCACATGCTAAAAATCAATTCCTCCTCCTCACTGCTAGTAATTCCACTGAAGTTTCTCATCCCATTGTTTCCTTCCCTTCACAATTTCTACATTTCTACAAGCTCTGTACTGGATGAAGTGCTATCCATTCCCTCTTTTTACATATTTTTTCACATTTTTGGCTCGTGGTGGCCACTCTGGCCAGGAGACATGCTCTGGCACTCACTTCCCTGGCTAGGGACATTCCCTTTCCATCAGACAGCTTCCAGGAAGCCATGGGAGCCACAGAAACTTGGGCAGTGCTGTGTTCATGCCTTTCTTCAGCATCCAACCTCCCCTTTTATTTACGGGTAGAGAAGGGGTTGTGGCAGCGATTCGGCTGCTTCCTCCCAGTCTGGAGGGAGAGGGAGGCAATGCACATCTGCAGAGGGGAGATAAGGGAATGGGGCACCTCCAGTGCCTGGGATCTTATTAAAGGAGAGCTGGCTAGCGAGATCCTATCGCTGCCCAGAAATATCTGTGACTTCATCCTCGACGAGCGCGGACAAACCAAGCGAGCAGGGTGGGCACTGCTGTGGGGCAGGTGGGCAGGGAGCGAGGGGAGGCTGCCCCCTCTCCAAGGTACCCTGAGTCACACTGTCCCCTGGGCAGCGTCACTGGTGACAGATGAGCCTGAAGCAGCTCGGACCAGTGCCAGACCTGCTGCCCACGGCCTAGAGCTGGGGTTAAAACCTGCCAGTCCCCACTCATTCAGGGACACAGACAGGAACAGCTCGTGGACGGCCACGGCAGCACCTCCCGGCCCTGCAGCCTGGCTCAGTCAGTCCCATCTCCCACTGCCAGCCCCATGGGTGCAGCTGGTGAACCGTGCCCCAGCATTTTCCCAACCCATGCTGCTTCCCCAGGAAGAGCACAGTTGATTTGCCAAGGTTTGTTCCCACCTCTCTGCTCCATGGCAGAGGGAATCGGACACCACAGCAGCTGATAAGCAGCTGCGCAGAGCCAGGTTTTGCTCCAGCAAAGCCCAGAATGAGTTGCAGCCAGGTGAAGCTCAGATTTCCAGATCCTTTACTTCTTCCCTAACACCTGGGAGCCCGATTTGTCTCTGGTACCGTCATGTGCTGCTTGTTCCTCTTAGGAACAAGCACAAGGCAGACAGCAGTGCAGGGAGGAATCCCTGCCAACAAACACCACTCGTGCTGGACACAGCCAAGAGGAGCCACAGGGAGAGGACCCAGTGCCAGTGGCTCCTTTCTGCCAGGGCAAAGCTCACTTTGTCCCTGCAGCGGTTTGGCAAAGAGGTTTTGGAGGGCAGCAGGAGCCTCACTGATGCTTGTGGGGCACAGACAGGAGCCAACAACAGCCGAGCAGTGACAGCAGTCTTCTTGGCAGACTAAACACCCCAAAAGCCACGTGTATAACTGCAATAAATTCTCCCCGCCCTTCGAAAGGGAAGGCAGGTGTGCAGGAGCCTGCTCTGAGCCCTCCTGGGAAGGCAGAGAGGATGCAGCTCCTCACCATGACCACTCCAAAAAGCCCGTGCACAGCTGCCAGCTCGTGGCAATTGCCTGAGTCACAGGGGCCTTGGTGCCACCTCCCACCTCATCCTCCCCTGCACAGCATGGGCCCTTCCCACCGCTCCAGGGAAGGGGGGCAAACACGGAGCCCCCACAGCCAGGCATGTGGGCAGAGCGTGACAGGGTGGGCTCTGCTCCCAGGGGAAGCTTCCCAGCAGTGCTTGGGAACGAGCTGTGCTGGCCAGGAGAACTCTGGGAGAGGGTGGCTGAGCCGGAGACACCTGAGGGAGCAGAACAGGCCGAGCACGGCAGCAGGGAATGGACATGAACATCAGTGGAAGGAGTTCAGAAGAAGGAGCACTTCAGCAACAGGGAGACAGAAACAGCTGCCAGGAGTTCACAGAAACACAGAATGGATTGGGTGGGAAGGGACCTGAAGGATCATCTACCTCCAACCGCCCTGCCATGAGCAGGGACACCACAAGTTGACCAAGAGCAGCAATATTTGGGGAAATGAACAGGCCCTGGTATGCCAAAGCAAAGGATGGGGAAAAAACTTCTGTCAGCTCCCCTCACCCACTGTAAACACCACCCTGGGAGCTCCTTGCTGGGATCACAGCCTGCCCAGCTCAGCGGGGCAGGAACATACCCCACATGGCGGAAAACACGTTTCTGGGAAAGCACAACACTTCCAAACAGCCAGCAAAGTGTGCCAGCAGCTTGTGGCTCTGAGGGTGACAGCCCAAACACCACCGGGACATCTCCCAGACAACAGGGCCAACCTACCTTGAGAAGCAGCCCTACAGCTGGAGGGAATTCCTTGTGCTTCTCAGCATTACAGAGCATCCAGAGTTCCTTCTGGACTCCCAATTCCTCACTCAGGCATCTCTGCATCCCGTTGTGGTGGAGGCAAGGAAGCCCCTTTGGGTGACACGGAGACCTGGCCTATTGCCATCAGCTCCCCTCTGCAGGCCCACAGCTGCCCCCATGCCCCAGCACATGCCACCAGAGGGGAGCAGGGACATTCAGGGATCCAGGGATGATGGCAGAAAAACAAGGTTCTGGCTCGGTGCTAAGTTTTGCACCATGCTGCACTAACCCAGACTAAATTATAATTTACACTGCTCTTTTCCAGCTAATAGAATAAAAAACACAACTGGCGAGCGGCAGCAGAGAACTTCTTCCTGTGACAGGTGCCGAGGCAACCCAGACCCTTTTCCTTCAGCCCCTCTGCTCTGACACAAGGGCAGGTTCCCAAGATACCCCAGCTAGGCATTTGTCAGCAGCACCAGGGTGGCAGGGAACAGCCACTGCTCCTGACGCAGCTCCAAGCTGGTTATGGAAGGAGAGTCTATTTAAAGGAGTCAGAGCCTTTCCAACCTACCTTCCTTTGAAAGGAAAAAAGCCCACCTAAATATATCCTCCCAGAATTAGAGCTTTTAACCTGCCTGCCTCCTGCAGCCCATTGTCCGGCGCACCGAGAGCTGTTTCCCTGGAAATGGCAGTGCAGGCTAATTGCTGTTTGAAGCCTATCCTCCTACAGAGCAGAGCAGCAGCCTCGGAATGCCATTCCCTTCTCTGACAGCTCTCTGTCAGAACAGGCTTCCCAACCTATTTCTCCCCGGTTTTCTCCCTGGACAAGCAAGATTTAATCAGAAGCATTTCCCTACAGAAGCCACCCGAGGGTGTGTGCAAAGGGGGACACACAAGGGGACTGACAGCTCCAGGGGAGCTCAGGGGATCCTCAGCAGTGGGATGAACCTAAAGCCTTCCCTGCAGGCGAGTCAAGGCAGCCAAGCACAGAATAAATGTAAACAGGAGGAAAAGCACATCTGATGTACATGGTTTTTCACCTGAGCTCCTGAGAAGAGCAGGTTGTCAGAAGGCAGGACAGGCATTGCACTGACAGCTTCTTATTTCATGTAATTGCTACACCTCCGAAAAAAAAAAAAAAGCCTTATCATGAGCCAAGATGATTTTCCCTCAAGAAATCCTTGAGGTTTGGTGTTTCCATTGAGCTCTGCAGAGGAGAGCCCTGCTCCCAGTCAGCAGCTGGGGCTGGGAAGGCACTTGGTGGAAAGAGAGGTTGCTGGGGAGGAGTGTGGCCCGGCAGTGCCCTCTTTGGGCACAGCCACGTGCAGGGTGTGCAGCCACATCTCTCCTTCATCGGCTGGAACACACCAGGGACTTTGTTACTCGCTGCAGCAGAGCCGGGCCGGAGATGCTCACACACAGGAGGTATTTGCTCTGGCGGCCTCCCCCTTACCAGCCACAGCCACAGCCACAGCCACAGCCCTGCCTGCTGGGACAGACCTGCCAGACCCCGGCACAACGGGAATCACCTGCAGGAGGAGCCATCCAGAGCCCCGCGGCTCCTCCTGCCTAGAGCTCCTCGCACAAACCCCACAGAGGGCAGAGATCGGCTGTCTGGAGAAGCTGAGGCGCTTGGATCCATCGAAGAAGCGCTTGGAAGGAGTTTTGAGGAGGCTTTGCCAACTCGGGAAGGGACCTGGCGCTGTGCAACAACATCCCTGCAGTTTGAGTCAAACGTCTGGATGGGCAATACCCCCAGAGCCTTGCTCTGCTCCAGCCCTTCTTGTCTGGTCAGGATTTCCAAGGGGAGAGACCCCAGTGAAGACAATTTCTGGGCTCTTTGCTGGCACACAACAGTTCTGTGAGCAATCACCTCCGAGGTTAATTAGATAAGGTTCTCCAACAAGGTCTCTGGCAGAGCAGGATTTCCTTTCCTCTGCATTAAGCCCCTTTTTAACCCTCTGACAGGTCTCAACATCGCAGTGCCCCCATGGCACCACTGACCATTACAGCGGATCTGCTGCAGGACATCGGGGGGAGCTGCAGAGAACCACGAGCAGCAGAGAAAGAAATAAGAGCTGAACAAGTTTAGAAATTGCTCTAGCAGCAGCCCCAGAGTCCAGCCAGGGTCTGGGGTGAGTGCAGCAGCAGGAGACCCTACCCTACACTGGTCATGCCCACAGAAAACAAATCAGGCAGAAAAGGAAGAAGGAGAAAACACCCTGCTCTCCACTCCCGTGCAGACCCTGCTGTCTGACCTGATCTCCCCACCAACTCGTCTGCATCCACAGCCTCTGCTCTTCAGCTGCCTGCACGGCCCAGGAGCCGGCAGAGAGCCAAGATCCTGGCTCCAAGACATTAACCAGATTCCTTGTGACTGGGTAACCCTTCCTCAGCCCACTCCAGCCTCCCCCAGGGCTGGCAGGGCTGTGGTGCTGCACAACTGCACAGTGCCACAGCTCCAGGAAGCTTGGGTTGCTCCCTCCTCTTCTGTGGCTTAATGGAAATGCATAATAAGATCTCAGCACGAGCTGAGGAAATTGCCTTCCTTTATCATGCCAGTGCCTTGCCCAGGCTCGTTGGGGAAGGAGAACACAAGTAACAGCCAGAACATTCTTCTCCTGCGGGCAGCAGAGCCCAGCAGTGAAGGAGTCAGCAGCCCCTTTGCCCCTCAGATCTCCATTTCATTTGCATTTTAAGTTTGGGGACTGCTGAAATTGAGCCCTACAAAGGGCAGGGGATGCTCCAGGGCCAGATTCCTGCTCTGCCGGTCAGTCATGGAGAGGGAAGACATGCTCCCTGCAGCCCCTGCTCACCACATCACTAGTGCACAAGGAAGAGGTCAGGATCAAGAAACAAAACCAGAAACTCTCTGGCAGCATCCTGGCATGCTCAGCCTAGGAAGGAGGAGGTCACGTTTCTCCATGGATACTTGGACAAGGATATTAAAGAGGATCATCACAGCAGGCAGGCAGTGGTCCAAACTCACTGGTTTCAGGCATTTCAGAAGCCAGAACTCGCCTGCAGGAGCTCCCAGAAATTATCCCAACAGCACAGAGTTCACTGCAGCACCAGAGGCTCTTCCTGCAAGATCCTCCGTAACAAATGGCCCAGTAGCATTCCAGATGGCCAATCCATCCAGGCTGCCATCCCTACCCGCTGCTGGGAGTGTGGAACACTTCCTGTGCCCACAAACAGGAACTGTGGATCAGGCTCAACTGGAGACGGTGACTGGGTACAGCTGTGTCCTTGGCAGGCTCAGCAGGGCTGAGGAGGAGGAGGAGCATCTCAGGAGGCTGCCACAAGATAAAACCAGAATATTTTGCAATAATTTGTCAAAGTCTGCAGGAAACATTGGAGTTTTGGCAGTGCCTCTGGAACCAAACCAAAAACAGGACCTCACAGTCCTATATAAACACACTCATCCCCACAGATCCCAGTCCCATGTGAGGGGAAGGGGAGCAGTTCTGTTTCCTCGTTTTCCAGTGGTCTTTGGGAAGCATAAAAAGGTGAAGGTAGTGGTTTGGCACTTTGATGAATCTCCAGCTTATTTCCCTAAAGAGCCATCAGGGAGCCTCTCTGGAAGGTGTTGCTGGTGTAGGTGGCAGACACAGCCTAGTGGTCTGTGAGCTGGAGAAGGGAGAGCTGCTCCACCCCCAAAACACGGGAGGCTGCTCCCTTCTCTCAACCTGACCCCAGCTGGAGACAAAATGGAGACGAAACTGGATGAGGGTGGCAGGTGTTGCAGTCGCCTCATTCCTGTTGGGACACTCTCCCAGCATGGGGCTGGAGGGCTCTGCCCCACAGCCCAGCTCATCCTGGAGGAGCCAGTGTCCCAGGTAAACAGCTCAGCCGCCTCTGGAGGAATTGTCCACAGGGCTACATGTCAACAGAGCTTCAGTTCAGCATCGCTGTAGCTCTGAACAGCAGCCTGTGCCAGGGAGAGAAGGCAAAAACACAGCCTGAAGCTATCACGCCGCACAGACGCCATCCCCGGTGCTGGCAGCCTGAAGGACGAGCGTGCAGGGCCTCGTTTGCTTTGGCCTCATTGATTTTCTGCAGCTCTGCCCTCAGATCCACAGTGAGGGTTTGTCCAGCCTTGCAGGAGCTCTGGAGCAGGATGAGGACACCCAGATCCTTCCAGGACAAACGAAAGGGAACAATTGAGACAGCAAAAGCACCGCGGGACGTTTGGGTTGACACAGCCATGAAGAGAGGAAGGCATTCCTGCCCTTGGCCTGTTTCCATGCCCCAGGACAGGGACTGCCTTAAGCAAAAGCTGGGATGTCTGGGTGAGAATCAGCTCCTGGTATCCCTGGGAGGCAGGATCCACCCAGAGTCAGCCCTGGCTGCCACACTCAGGCTTTTCAAGCCTCCCAGATCTCAGCCTGGAAAGCAAACTGCAGCAATTACCGGCTCTTGCTGCTGTGAATGGCAACACTCTGTAAATAAATTACATCTCGGAAATTAATAAGTGTTGCCTAAATGGGGTTTAGCATCTTAAATTCCTGAAAATCCTTGTAAGACGACAGAAAAGTAAGAAGGGAAGATATTTACTTGGCTGGAGAGCCCTAACCTAGCCCTAGCAGTAAGCAGGACACCCAAGGAGACTCAGCCCTGCCTGTTACGGGGTTGCCGTGCTCCAGCACTGGGATATGTCCGTACACCCCGAGGTCAGACCAATTTTACTCCTGGCAGCAGAGCTGCAGCTCTGCAAATGGCTTTTAAATACCAAGCTAGAGCTCGAGTGCTTCCAAGGCAGAGCACCAGGGATGAAGAGAGACCAAACCAGAGAGCAGCTGCCAAGCTGGGCCTTCGTACATGAGGCAGAGAACCTTTGGCATTCAGCATTTGCACTGTGGGAAGCTCAGTGTTCCTCTCCTCCTCCTGACAGCTCTTTGGTGTGTCCCACCATCACCATGGTGAGAGCTGGATGAGCTTTGGTTACCTGGGAGCACTCAGAGCCTCTGGTGCCATGTGGGGAAATCATTTTGCAGCCAAAATCCTGCACAGATTCCCAGCAGACGATTCCCCTGGCACCAGGCTGGCAGCTTCCCCCAGGCTGCCACCTCTCCCATGCCAAGTCTGCTCCATCCAGCCTCCGAGCAATCTGTCCCTGTGCAGGGAGCAAGGTGTTGTCCAGATCTTTCCCTTGCCTGGAGCACACATGGACTTGTACCTGATGAGAAGCAAGTCAAAGCCACACGTCTGTGTGATGCTGATTATTTTTGCTCCTTCAAATTTCTCCCAGCAGCCTCTCAGACAGCCCAGGGTTCCCAAGGGGCTCCGTCTCCCAGCCCATTACTGGGAGATCAGGTGGCAGATAACTGGGACAAGAGCATTTTCCAGACATCCAGCTCCCTGGGGCTGATCCCTGAGGATCCCTCAGTGCCTGCTGATGGACACGCATTCCATGGCACACAGAACTGGCATTGCTGTGGAGCCACTGTCCCCCTCCCCACACAGGTATCCTGAAGGTTAAAGCACTAATCCCCTTTTCTCCTGCCCTCATCATTAACACGTCCAGGTGAGCAGCAAACACAGCCCCTGACACTGAGCACTGGTTTTCCTCTCCACTAAATCCTGGGGGCCTGGCACGGAGAAACCTTAATGGATCCAACACAACTCCCAGCACAGAGCAGCTCCACTGCTTGATGCAAAGTTTAATTTGATTTCTCACTTGAATAGCTGAGACATCCTTGATGCACATCCTTCAGCTCCTTCCAGATAAATCTGCTGCATACAATTAGCACCAGGAGTCACCTGCATTTCACCAGCCTTCCCCTCCACTCCAGCCTCCACCAGCACCTCCCAGAGCTGCAGAGCAGCCCCACTCCCACCTTTGGAAAGGCTTTTCCATGGCATTTGCCCTCCTCTAGCAAGAGGAAAGATGGGGTTAAACAGTGGCAGCAATCAAAGAGAGCTGATGGAGGAGGCAGAGGCCAAGGCAGGAGCTGCAGCAGGTTTCCCAGCTCAGTCTCCAGCTGTAATTCCTGCAGGAGCACAGTCCAGGGCAGCAGCATTCCTTGCTGCCCCGAGCTACTCTGCTCCTCCTCCAAAACAGCTGCATTTTAACAAGGCTTGGGTCAGCTGTACAGCCCCTGAAGAGCAGCAGAGCATAATGCTCTGGAAACAGGGAGCAAACACTGTGATTGCCTAGAAAATGCAGGAAGTGCAGGTGGGAACATGGTGTTCCTTTTCTTCTTTTTTCTTTTTTTAACATAAAAGTCTGGAGGTTTTTCTGGTGTCTGTTTTCAGGATACCCTGAAACTGCAGCCTACAATCCCCAAAGCCTGGGGAGCACAGACCTGCCGAACGAGGGTCATTGTTGGGGCAGGAGGGAGACCCACAGTTTTCCAAAGAGAGAAAGCTGAATAAGGAGAACAATGCTGTCCTGTACCAACCACAGTGATGCACAGGCAAAGGTCTCACCTGAGACTGGAGAGCCCCCACAGGCTCTGGCTGTTTTCTGTCTGGTTCAAAACTCACTGGTGAGCCAGCTCGACTGAATCCATTCCCTTCCCGGAGCTCTGAAGCACAACAGTTGATTTAAAAACCTTACAGCAAACTGTTGGGGAGTGAAAAATGGATTTTCAGGCATTAAAGTACAGACCGAGGAGCAAACAGACACCTTTGATTGAGAAATCAATGCCGGGGTTTTACAGCACTTCACACTAAGCAGCGGCAGAGCCCTGCATGTGCCTCATCCCTGCAGGGCAGGGGGGGAGAAAAACCAGCAGAAAGCAGAGAAATTAAACACTCTGATGCTTCCCGTGGCCTTACCAAAGCCAAACATAACACGTTTTCAAAAGAGACCCTTCAGATTCCCTGACAGGGAAAGGGGTCTATGCCAGACCTTTCAGAGGGGGCTTCACCTGGCTGCTCTCGAGGCTGAGGGCTGGTCTCTCCTCAGCCCCTGCCAACCAAGACCCTGATCCAGTGAGTGACATTCCTGCCCCTGGCAGGGGGATGGAACTAAATGGCCTTTAGGGTCCCTTCCAACCCCAACCATCCTGTGATTCTCTCATCTCTTCCAGCCCACTTCACGAGGTGATCCCCACCCAGGGCAGCACACAGGAGCTCCTGCTGCTCTGTGAACCAGCCCTGGGTGAAAGAAAGACAGAAAGACAAAAATATTAAAAGCAAAGCCTGGGATTGATGAAGATGCCAGAGGGAAGGAGCAAGTCACAAAGGGAAGAGCAGGAACAATCCCTGCACCCAACAGGGATGTTACAAGCGAGAGAGACAAGCTGACAAATTAAAACAGACGACAAGAACCCCTGATACGTTTTAAAGCCTTCTCTCAGCTTTCTTCTTCTCTTTTGTATGTTGAAAATTCATCTTCAATTGCAATTGCAATGCCCCCAGAGGGAAAAACACCCCGGCATAAGGCAGACTTCCCTCTAGGCAATGTGAATCTGTATTACCAGAGCAAAAAGCCTTTCATCTCAAAATCATTCCTTTCCAGAACACTTGACCCAAAAGGAAGTCTCCTTTATTTCTGTAAAAGTCACTTTCTCTCCCACATCCTGTGGCCTCAGAAGGGAGCTGGGAGGCAGCTCTCTGCCCTCCCCGGTGCCTGCCCTGTGCCCCTCCACCATCCTGCTGTTGCCAGGGCACTGCTGGGCAGGGAAAGCCCCTCTCTGGCAGCACCAGGGTGGCAGCAGCTCAGGGACACCCCGGCTTCCCAGAGAGCTCCTCTGCCCCTGCCAGGCTTGACAAGCCCCTTCTGCTCAGAGACAGGGACAAAGGGGGATCTTCTCCAAGTGTTTCCATCCCTCAGCAAGAGCCAACGCAGCAGGTGCAGTCACTGGCATCTGACTTGTTTCTCCTCAGATGCTCCAAGCCAGGAGCGCTCCTTTCCCAGACAAGGCTGCATCCACAGCACCCGGGTGGTTCTGGACAGCTTGGGGGTGCCCCCAGATATGGCAGATAGAAATCAGCTTGTGCAGGCAGCAGGGGAGCTGCTTGTGCCCCAGGAGCTGTCGTGACTCCACAGGGAGCCAGCTGTGATCCGCACCCCCAGCGGTTCCCAGACCCGGGGATGTCCCTGTGAGGGCTGAAATGGAGGGGAAAAGTGGTACCAGCAGGTCAGCAGGAGGGGTGGAAAGGCTGTTTGCCACAGCCAGCCAGGAAGCTGGCATGGGTGAGACAAGAGCTCCTGGTTCCCACAGCCATCTGAGATCCAAGGAAATTGCCACAGACAAGGATCTCTGAACCAAGGCTCCCAGCCCAGCTTCATCCTGTGGCAGGGGCTCCACGTGCCAGGAACGTGCACCTCTGCTCTGCCCTGCAGGACATCAAATATCAGACACCTGCCCACACAGGACACTGCTCAGTACAGCAGCCCCGAGCTCATAAAGCCAAAGCCCAGCACCAGTCACTGATTCCATGCTGGGTTTTGCAATGGATTTGCAGTGTAATGTCGGGAAGGACAGAATCTCATGGAATTACAGCACATTTCTGCCCCTCCAAGCTGACAACCACCTGGATCCCAATGTGCTGGAAAAACCCAGGGACTGGCTGTGCAGAGCTCTGCAAATTTCATGTTTTTAAAGCAGTCCTTGGGGTTGTTTGAAACGCCTACTGTTGGGATCCCTGCATGCAGCTCCCGAGCACGGGCTTTGCTTTCTCCTGAACACACACACACAGGTCTGGGCTACTCACTGGGCTCAGCCATCCTGGAGGGAGCAGGTTTGTCAGGCAGGACTGGCAATAAAGGTAACAGTGTTGGTGATGGTTCCTTGAGCTGAATTGCTCTCCGTGCACTGGGGAAGTGAGATCCAGTGTAAGATACCCACAGGTCCTATAGAATAGACACAACCTGCTTCAGTTCACACAAACCAGCCCCACAGAAACATTAAAACTCAACAATGGGGCCGTCAGCTGCATCAGGTTGGGCTGATTTCTGCACGTCTTTGGTAGCCTTTTGAGGGAGGCTTATCTTGAGGCTCTTTTCTTCAGCTGACAACTCCCTCAGCTCCTCTTTTTCTGAGGGCCCCAAGGAAAGTGAATTCTTGAAGGAAAATAGCTTCTAAACCTCTCAGAGATAAAAAAAAGTCCTATTAGACTAATTTTGAGGATGCAGGGAGGAGAAAGCTTAAGCTAAACAAACTAGTGGAAAAATTGATTTATTAAAGTGGTGGATGCTATCAGGGGAGCCGGCAATTTCCTGCAAGCACCGTAGCCCATTCTACTAGAACAGATCTGTCTCACCTTCCTGGCAGTGTTCCCCCTCCCTGCCCCCAGAGCAGCTCCAGTGCTGTGATCCCCTTCAGTGACCCATTGGCAGCCACGGCACATTTGCCATTGTGTAAGTGGCAGCAGCAGCAAACATAACACTCTAAATAAATTGTCGGCGGCTGCAGAGTAGTGTAATTAATCACAGGGTGTTTCACAGGCAGCAGCAGGCAGGGGAATGCACAAGGCTGTGGGAAAAAGGACATCAGGTCCCCCTTCTGCTGCCTGTCCCCACCCTGCCCTGCCAGAGGCGACACAGGAGCCGAGGGCTGAGACCAGGCAGCAGCTGGAGCTGGAGTCGAGGTCAAGCTCTGTTTCCCAGCTCATCCCGATTTGTGAGCTCCAGCAACTGACTGTGTCCCCAGCCTGCTTCGTTTGGGCACATCCTTGATCAGCAAATAAACAGCCCTTGCTGTCAGTGCCTGCAGAGGTGTAAAGTAATCTTGCTCCAAGCCCACTCCCTGCATCTTCCTTTTCCCACATTCCCTGAGGATCAAGACCTGCTGACACAGAGCAGGAGCAGATGAGGAAGGAACAGCGTTAAACCCCCTGAATGGGATCCCTCCAGCTCCTCCCTTGGCAGAAAACAGCCCTCAGCTCTCCCTCCCTGCAGTCTCTCCTCCTGCTCTCCCTGTGAAGCCTCCTTTGGGATGCTGATTCCTGTTGCCCACCCAGCAGCTGAATCACTGGGGACTGCTTGGTCAGCCTCAGATTTTCCTGAGTTTAGGACATAGCACATGCTTTCAGTGTGCCTTGCTGCCCGACAGCTGGATCCCAAGGTCATCGGCAGAAGCAAATTAAATAGCTTGGCCCTGGGAGAAGCCTCACATAAACCTCACACCAGCACCACTTCAGAAAGTTGTCAGAGACTTTTGAACTCACCAGGATGGTGCAAATGGCAAGCTGGGAGCCTGCAGGACTTCTCCAGGGGGAGCTGGCAGATGCCTTGGCCCTCTGCTCCTCCCATCTTGTATCCTCCCTCATCCAAGGACACTGGCCCACACGAAGGTGTCCTCCTGCTTCAGAGGGGTACTGCCCTCACCTGTAGAGACAGACAAAAAAACCAGGTTTTGTTTCCTGATGCTGTACAGAAAACTAAAGTCTCAAAGGCTCTGGCGGAGTTGAAGTGTCAGTATTCACGCTGAGCCCCAAAATCAAGAACCTGAGACAATCCTCCTCTTCCTCCCTTGCTTCAGCCCCACTCCCTGCTCTCTGGCAGGGCATCCCTCCTGCTCTGACTGGCTGCTGTCTCTCTGAGCAACACCAAAGCAGTGTTGAGCAGAAGGAAAAAAAAAGATAATATATATAAAGCAGCCTTTGAGCCATGCTTTTAATATTTCATCTTTCTTTTACTGCCAGAAGAAAGGAAATTCCTTATGCTGGCTGGGCTGCAACCTCACCACCACACCCCTGAGCCTCAGACAGCCCTGGCTGCCAGCCCCTCCAGGTGGCACCCCACCCACCCAAACCTTTCTGCTCCCACATTGCCTGCTGCCAGTCAGGAGGTGGCGCTGAGGGGACAGGGGGAGCTGGGCAGCTGCCTCAGAGCTACAGAATTCAAGATATGGCCGAGAATCCCGGCACTGAGCTCCACAGGCCACTCAGATGCCTCCATGGACCAATTCTGATGGAAACTTATCCGGGAAAGGTGACAGGTCAGCAGCCACCGGGTCACACCGAGTGACACCTGCCAATCCCTGCCATCGCGCTCCGTGTCGGAGCCAGCCGCCATCCCACCCGCACACCAGCTATCCATCAAGCATCATCTGTGTCAAGCCAGCTTTGATTCTTAAATTTACTGTCTGTAAAGTATTTTGGCTTTAAATTATTCCGCAGCCTCCCTCGGTTCGGCAGCGCTTCCCCGTCTAGACAGAACAATCTTGTTGTCAGTGAAACAGATTCGCCCTGACATCCCCGCCGAGATGCTGCCGCTGTTTTGTGGAAAGGAAAAGGGCTAAAAAGCTCTTTCTTTACAGCTTTGAAACGTGATTCCTGTCCATTCAGCTTCGAACAAACACCTCAATAAATAATCCTGCCGTCTCGGGTTTGATCTCTCCGTGTTAGGAAGCGGCACTGAGGGCTCAGCATCAGAGGGATCCCCCATCTCCCACTGCTACTTCCAGTGTACCTGCCCTCTCCTGTTCCCACCTCTCCTGTTCTTCCAAACCCACCTGCTTTGGCTCTCTCCCAGGCTGCAGACCAGGCTGGAGTGTGGAGATCACTGCGGTAGCAAAGTCCCTGCTCCCAAATACTGACCTGGATCCTCTGTGGCTGCGGGACAAGCCTTGGGTTGCTGGGTGGGAGATGCAGGAGAGGCATCAGCAGCCTGAAAGAGACATTAAACCAAGTCAAAATATATCTTGCATATCAGCTTTGTTGCCAAGGCTCTGCCAGCATGAAAGACTACAAATACTTCCTTTATAATTAAAAAAGCACTTTTCCCCCTTGTTCACCAAAGCAAAGATAAACCAGAGTGAGTGTTCAGCAGCACCTCGTGTCAGCCTGTGGTACTTGGAGAGAGAAAACAGCCTGATCCAGCCAAAAATAGCATTGCTCCCCTTTTGCTCTGCCAGTGACACATCCTTGATGTCTGCAGTCACAAGTGACAAGTTCCAGTTGGGCATCTTTCCATCTCCTCTCCTGGTAAGACAGCCACCCACGTGGCAGCAGGGAGGTGATCTCCACCTTGTGTGGGGCATTCCCTGCCTGGGCATCACCCAAGGGGAAGGCACAGCCCCAGAACTCAGCCCCTGAGGAGCTGGACACACAAACAATCCTGCAGGAACAGAGGGGCCTCCACGTGAGGGGCAAGAGCTCAGCCCCAGAGATGCTTCTCAAGGGTGCCTGTGGTCAGAGGGGCTAGAGAAGAGCTGAACACACCAACAGGCACATCTAAAGGGTGGCAAAGGGCCATATTAGCTGATTTCATTCCCCAAATGCCTCTAGACCTCCAGGAGGTGCCCAGTTCAGAGCAGACTGCATCAGCCCTCCTGTGTTAACATTTAATCCCAGTGCCAGAGCATCACACCATAAATCAGTTGCAAAAGCACCGTGCTCAGGAGGAGACACTTGCCTCTAAATAGTCAAGCAGAAAAAAGGCCTCTGAATATTCAAATGGGAAAAATGAAGTAGTGAAGCAAGAAGGGCTCTCAGTGCTCTTTGCACAGGCACCCACGTCGAGCAGAGCAATGGGAAGAGCTACACCAGGAAAAGCTTCTGGGCAGCTCCACACCTGCTTCCCACCCTTCATGTGATATATAACCTCGTGAATTCATCCCTGTCCTGACCTCCCTGGAGATGTGGAAGTTCCCTTCCCCCAGCTCTGGGAGCAAGCTGGCTCTGTCCCATAGGGAACAGCAATCCTGGCTGTGCCAGAGCCAAAGCCCCGCATTTGGAGCAGCCCCCAGCACACCCACCCCAGCCAGGAGCAGATGGCCCCGGGATCCAGAGAGGCAAGGCAGAGCGGGGGAAGATCCCACCATCCCAGAGATGTGCCGTGCAGCACCAGCCCAAAGGACTGCCTGTACCAGGGAAAATAGCGCCAGGAACGAGTGGCACACAGCAGATGGATGTGGCCTTTCCTGGGCGCACAGATCCCACACAAGATCCTCCACAAGCACAGAGCCCATGGATGGCTGAGAGCATCCTGCAGCAGCACTTTCTGCCTCTCCCTTTACCCACAGCTCATTAATTCAGTGAGGCTTTGCCCCAGATCTGGGCGACCAGATCTGGGAGTAATTACTTCTTTGAGGTGCCTTGAGCACCTGCTCTCTCTGCTGATGGAGAGTGGAGAAAAGTCCTCTCCTCCGCCCCTCCACCTGCACCGGCCCTGCTGCTGCCCAGATCCATGATAAATGGAGCTACAGCTCCAGCGGAGTGTTTGCTGTCCTCTCGGGATGGAGGTGTTAATGCATGGGCTGAGCTGGGGGAGCGAAGTGCTGGAAAATGATGCAGAAAGCTCATTAGCACATCCTTAATAGTCCTGGAATTGCTGTGAGGGCCTCTGGCAGCTCTCCTCCCCCCGGGGTGCGGGGAGCCATTCCTGTCAGGGCACCTCTGTGCTTGGAGGCAGTGTCTCCACACCGGGCACCGGCTCAGCTCAGCACATCTGCTCCAAATCCAATGACTCCAGGAGGAGCCGCTGGCATCAAGCACCCAGATTTTACTGCTACACGCTGCTGCTGCCCTCTGTGAGGAGAGGAGACTGTGCCTCAGTTTCCCTGCCTGTATGGAAGAGCTTTGACACCTTCCACCCACCTCAGTGAATATCTCCTGCTCTTAATTCTTTTTCTGCACTCACGGAGCTTCAATGATACATTTTGGGGCGTTTTCAGGCAGTTCAGAGGTGCTGACTGAACTTCCAAGGTCACCCAAGCACATCAACACATCAGCAGAGAATCCCAGAATGGTTTGGGTTGGGAGACACCCTAAAGCTCCTCTCATTCCAGGGACGCCTTCCACTGGACCAGGCTGCTCCAAGCCCCGTCCAGCTGGCCTTGGATACTTAACACATCCTGGGTGTCCCGGTGCTCTCTCCACGGGGCGATGGATGTGGACACTGCTCCAGGCAGGTCTCCTCCGACACACGCTGATCAAGCTCAAGTGCTCAAGGCACAGGTTGGATCAAAGGAGCAATTCTGGTTCGCCAGAACTGGGGCAAAACCTTCTCTCTGATTTAATGAGCTGGGAAAATGCTACTCCTGGGGAAAGAAGGGGGACAGGGCAGGAGCAGGTCCCGTGTCCCACCTTTAAGAGCTGCATCACAGTTCCACTTTTCATGGCACTGGCACCTGCACTGAAGGGATTTGATGACTCCTGAGAAATCCAAGCCAAGAAGCTTTTAAGAACTCCTGAACTGCCTTTTTAAGAGGCAGGGCACATGTGCAACTAATCCAGTCTTAAAACTAATGATTTAATTTACCTTAGGAGAAGCAAACCAGCATAAATTAATATCTCCCAGTAGTATAACATAAGCATGTTTTATCTAGAGATTATGTTGATTAAATCATCAAGTGCCATAATCTTCTCTTCGTACCTCAGTAAGTTGGAGAAAAAAAAAATCCCTAAAAATGTAGATACAGCCTTCTAGCCACAGGAGGGAAGTGCACGTTCAACTCCAAGCAGTCTCCTAGCTCAGCAGAGTGTGCACAGGAGACTCCCCACCCTGGAAGAAGCTGCTCCAGCTGGTGCAGTACCAAGAGGTAAAATAAAGCTCCGTGTTCCTTGTGGAAGAGGTGCCAGGAGATGAAGGAGCTCAGAGGCAGCACAGGAGTCACACTTCTCGGGTTTCACTCTGCAAATGGAACTGCAGAGGTCAGACCTGGCTCCTCCAGGCCCTGTATCTGCTTTCAGGATACAAGACACCAGTGGCATTAGTCATGCGAGCTGGAAATTCCAGTGGCTCAGACCCACCACACAGGGACACAGTGCCTCAGCAGAGCGGGGAAAGCACAGAACCCCTTTTAAAACATCTCCCTCCTCTCATTTCTGCTTGTTCCCACTCGCTTTGCGCTGTGGTGAAGGACCCACCCTGATGAATCAACGAGACCTACCCGGACTTTTTCCACCTGCCGTGGTTTTTCAGGCAAAGCCGGTTCCTGCGGGCCTCAGCTGCAAACTGTCTGCAGGTAATCATGCCCAGGCACCTGAGGTTTAATGGCTTTGTGTGCTGGCTGTTTGGATTGCCGGAGAGCCCTTGGGCTGGGCACTTCAGACGCACAACACCTTTTATTCAGAGCCTCAGGCGAGTTGGAAAGTTTCCCTGGAGAAGGACAAAGGAGCTCGTTAAGAGGAGGTGTCCGAGGCCAAAACAACATCGCCAACATCAGAAAGCCCCTCCCGTGAAACAGCAAACTCTAAGCGCTGACCCCTGACACCAGCAGCAGGTCTCAAGCAAGAAACCTGTATTTACAAGTCAAACCTCAACCTGAGCAACACAGACTCTCACAGTCCCCGGCGCTTATGAAATAAGTGGTTTTTGCAAAGAAAGGGCAATTAACAGACGTTGTTGTATTTGGTTATTGGCAAGTTGGGACAAACACTGAGAACCTGCCAGCAGTGCAGGCACCACAGCTCCGTGCCTGTTTCCTCACAGTGTCATTTTGCCACTTCTGTAAGAGCATGAGAGCCTTCAGAAGAGAAATGGCATTATTTCAAAAAACGTTTTAAAACCAACGTGGAGTTGCCAAGAGGAACACTCTGCTCAGTGTCTCAAGCAGAAAACACACCTCCATCCAAACACTCTGTCCCTGGTAGGAAAAATACACATGTAAAGGATCCCGTTTCAGGTTCTGAAAGGAGGCACGTTCTGAACACGAGTTTTTCCTCCGAGAGGAGACACTGTGTGCTGTCTTGCAGCATAACAGATATGGAAGCTTCAAGAAGTTTTCTGACTTTTTTTTTAAAATTTATTTTTACTCCTTTCTGTGGTCCCTCAAACCCGCCTGATGATTCAGAGAGCAGAGGAGGGTTGTATTTCTTTCTATGAACACTTTTAAACTAAAGCACAGACCCAAGCCCTTTTCTCCCCTAGAAGCAAACCTCCAAGCCTTACTGACTTCCCTAAAATGATCCAGGCAGAGGAGTGTAATTTGGGAACAATTCTTCACGTCCTTCTGATGCTGTTTTACAGTAGAAATAACCTATCTGACCCTGTCCCTCTGAGAGTGTCTCTGCCTGCCCAGCTCTGAACAGCATTTCCCTTCTAGGCTTTATAATCTCTTCAGCTCAATTAATGGGGCCCCCGAAAGCCTGGGGACTCCATTACTCCTAAATGAAACATCTTCAAAGACATTAATGCCACTTGTCTTCTGCAGGACCCTCATTCCAGGCAAGGTTGACATTTTGACAGATCTTCACACTCTTTTTCACCGAGGAAATGCACCATTACACAAGGTTAATTTTTTTAGGATTGATAGAAAATCTCTTCCTCTAGGTAAACATAAGACAAACATCTAACACCGTGTGGAATTACACGTCAAGCCACTCGGTAAAACCAACTTATCTGCCAGGAACAAGCCTGACAAATCCTCGGTACAGATGTCTTTCTTTCCCCACTTTAAATTGCTCACAGAGGCCTCAAAGTTCAGGGGAAGGGAGGGGGTTCCCCTCATTGATCATCCCCATCCTGCCTGTGCTTCCACCTCCCTGCTGAGACAGCTGCCTTTGGAAAGGAGGATTTGGAGACGATATCCAGAGGAAAGCCTTACAAAAAAAAAAGCCACGACAGGGAGGTTGCCTGAGCTCTCCCCTCCCTCCTGGGGCTGGAGGTGTGCTGGGAGAGCGATGCTGTCCGCAAGTGGCACCTGTGCCACGTGTGCCCCTGGCAGAGCCCGTGGCAGAGGATGCTCAGTTCCCCAGTGACAGTGGCCAGTAGAGCCGTGTCACTGCTGCTGCTCATTCCCCAGGAGAAAATTCGGCTGAGGGAATTACTCCTTACAGACCCGAACTACAAGCATTTGCTTTCTGTTTTTGAACACATTCCCCTCTCCCCCCAGCTGGGTGGAGAAATCTTTCTCAGCAGATCAAAGCCCACAGATGTCAGACAGTTTCTCTTCCTCTCCTTTTGCAATCCTTGAGCTGCTTGATGCCCTGGGGGAGCCAGAGGTGTCAGGGAGAAAGCCCATGATCCCTTCAGGATGGATTTCATTGTTTTTAGCTAATGAGTTCCACCTTGGAGAGTGAGATCCTCCTTTCCAAGAGCTACAGGTCTTCTCTGAGCTCCACCTAGAATCTGGATGGGCATTGCCATTCCACACTCAACATCCTGGACTAACAAATGATTAATTATCCCCAGGGAGCTGCCATCTGTCAGCCGATCACGGACGGATCTGATTAACAGAACATCCCCGTGATCTCCACCTACTGCCGAGGGAAATGTGCTCTCTTCCAATGGTTTATGCAACCAGCTTCTCACACTCAACTACCAAGTATAGCTGGTGGGCTCAGTATCCGGAAATCACCCAGGCACCTGCTCCGGAGTGAGTCTTGGCCAGTCCAGCTGGATGGAGAAGGGACAAGAGGGTGACGCTGAAGGGACAACGCTCTCAGAGGTGTAGGTGAAGTTCTGACATAGCCAAAAACCTACAGCGAAGCCTTAAGGAAGGTTAAGCTGCCCTCAAGCCCAGAGTACAAGCTAAGTTGAGGAAGGAGAAAGTAATTTCTAGGTGAATTACAGAGCCAGTTCTCAGCCTTTGGCTGATCATTGCTCTCCTGTGCCTCAGCCTGCCCGACTGAGTCATCAAGTTTGTTCTCATTTACTTCTCTCTGTAGAAACCTTTGAGATTTGTATTTCAAAAGCACTTTGGGAGTAAAATCAGTGTCGAGACAGGCAGCAGCAGGCACTGGATGCCCTTCACAGCAGCGCCCATGCAGGAAAGGAGGATGCTCTGCGCTGAAGCTGGGCTGGCTCCTCCCGCCCGCTCTGCTCAGCAGCAGGCGATTGCCACAGCAACAGGAAACAGAGGAGAAAAGTATTTCTCCAAAACGGATTTGGTTGCTTTTAAGTGGATGAACATAGGAGAGTTCGTTTATAAACGTCAAGAGCAGGTCGGTATGAAATTGGAAATGTGAGAGGGGTTTGGCTCGGTGAGCAACACGCGGGGCGAGGGGATGGAACCCTGCGGAGTCTCAGCACTGAAGAAACCTTGTCACTAATGCAGACAGTGTTGCTCACCTCCTCTGTCCCCAGATTCCACCACAGCGCTCAGCTACAGCGATCTGCCTTCCCAAAGAAAGACCCTAGTGCTGCAGTTCCAGCCCCATTGCCAGCCGAGCCGTGTAACCAGGCAGCGAACAGGGCAGGGGGGTCGAGCAGGAGCCTGTGCTCCGCCCCAAAACTGTTTGAGAGGCTCATTAAACCAGTTAGTGGCGCGGGAGTAGCACTGACACCGTGCCGCCGAACCTCCTTTGTAACAACAGCCCAAAGGACTCGAGCATCTGTCTGGAGCTCTAAGGGACACAGAAGCTCTCAGGAGTCCAGTCCAGCTGCGCCGGGAGTGAGAGCGGGCAGCACATCCCAAAAACCACAGAAGGTAAAAATCCAGTTCTTGGATGAGCAGTGAGGCTTTCCATGTGCTCTGATGATGATGATGATGGCTGGGTTAAACACCCAGGCAGCAAACCTCACCCTCACCGCCTGCCCTCACAGCTGCCCCTTCCAGCAGGCATTTGGGACACAGCTGCTCCCTAAAGGAGACCTCGGGGGAAGCAGGGTGGGAGCTACAGAAGCACTTCGAACAGTCACATTTCTGTGATTGTCCTGGCAGCCCCTTCGCAGCACACTCAGCTCACTGAGGGAACAACTGCAGCCAGACAAAGTGACAGGCAGGGGCGAGGACCAGGACACCGCCCGGGTCAGAGGCACATCCTGCAACCCCCAGTGACAAACCACATATCCAGAGCCTGCCTGGCCATGCACCACATTCCTCTTCATCTGAGACATTGATTCAACCAGATACTTGGCAATAAAAGGCTGCAGAAGCAGTGAAAGGGCTCACTATAATACGTTAATTAAATAAAGGTACCAGTGCCTCAGAATTTAAGTGAATATGCAATACCAGCACTGAACAGGGTGTGTAACACGGCATGGTTGGGTGGCTGAAGGAGAGGGCTCGTGCCTCTGCTCGGCTGACTGGCTGCATCCATTAATTACATCTCCATTAGGCAGGCAGGAAATGCTCCCACCAGCAGCACCTTCCTGCTCTGTCATTCAGCCCAGGAACATGACAGATAGAGCAGAGCTGAGCCATAATCGAGATGGAGCACCTGCCAGGCAGGATGGATGGGGAGGAGCCCCTCTGCTCGGAGGCTGTGCGGGTTATTGGTACCTTGGGTTAGGTGACAAGATAAAGAGACCCTGCATGCCTCGGGAAGGCCACAGCCAGTGTTTGAGGCTGCTCACATCCATTACGAGGCACGTGGATGAGATTCACCTCCCCAAGGCCCTCAGCACTGGGGTAGCAGAGGCTGGCACGATTCTACCGCATCCTTCATGCTCCCTTTGGCCCTCGTGGGATTTCAGAGCAAATGAAGCCTTCAGACTTCTTTGAGAAAGCCAGCTTAGCACTGAGAGGTGCCCAGCCCTGCTCACTGCTCCAGAGACTCCTCACTGGGCCCTGGCACAGGGTGCCCAGAGAAGCTGTGGCTGCCCCATGATCCCTGGAAGTGTCTAAGGCCAGGTTGGATGGGGCTTGGAGCAATCTGGGATAGTGGAAGGTGTCCCTGCCATGGCAGGGGGCTGGAACATGATCTTTAAAGTCCCTTCCAACCCAAACCATTCTGCGATTCCATGACTCCCTCCAAGGACAGTCCAGAATCTGCCTTCCCTGCCCCACTTCCCTTGCCCAGATGCACCACACAGGCAGCCCAGGTATGAGAGTACCAACATTGCAGCTTTGCACCCCAAAAAATCTGCTAAATACTCCCCTTCACAGCACCTGGAAATGGCAGACAAGCACCTGTGTCTACTCAGATGGACAAAATCCTCCAGGAGCAAAGCCCTGCTGTGGCAGAGCCACTCACTGGGTTGCCACCAATTGTCCCTTCCTTGGAACAGACAAGGGTTTACCCATCGTCAGGGGACAGACACTGCATTTCTGTATTTCACCCACACTTTCAAAGCTCTTCCCAAAATCGTTATTTCAATGAAAGAGGAAACAAATCAATAGTTTTGAATTCTCTCAGGGGAGAATGAGACCAAGAGGCTGAGGCACGGCTGGTAATAACCCTACCATGTTTTATTTCCCTTTCCTGAACTGCAAAACTCCAGGCTTGGTCCAAAATGAGACCTAATCAATACTCTAATGCTGAGATCCCATTACACACTGAACATTCATGGATCCCAGGTTAACAGGTCAAACTCTCCTTCGTGTCTTAGTTTTCCAGACAAGTCTTGAACCAATTGTTTCAGCAATTCCCCATCTTAGTGGATGAGATTTTTACTACCCCAGAAATCCTTTCCAACAGAATCTTTGCCTCCTGTTTTTATACTCATTTTGTGCAACTGCATTACACGATTTAGTATCATCAGTATTCAGAGTCTTCCCCATTACGTGATGCCTCGTGATGTGCAAGGTTTGGAATGTTTCTGCTCTAATCACATCAGAAAAAAAATATTCCTGTGGCTATTATGCAGTGTTACTAAATTTTAGTTCAGGGGCAAAAGGCTATTTCTTCTCCAAAACGAGTAATTCTTCAGTGTTAACAGGAGCTTGACATGATCAAGCAGCTGTCTTCAACTGTCTGACAGAAATCAATTAATTGTTTATCAAACACCCTTAAAAAAAAAAAAAAGGAAAAAGCCCAAAACAAAAAACTTGACCTACCTCCTCATTTAATGATGGAAGCAGACATGGAGCTCCATCCATGTGTCCTGAGCCTGTCCTCCAAACCCATGTCAGCCAGTGCCACCAGTCTGTTCACTTTAAAACCCTTCAGTCACCAATTCCAAACAGGATTTAAACCATCAAGCAGAAACCTTGACTGAAGACACCCATTTTTCCCCTGGACTTGCATTTGTATTTATTTTTGTTAAAGCTGGTTAGCTCTCATGGCCTGGGCTGGCCGTTAAACCTGCAGAGATCTGCAGGCAGTGCCCACCCTCCAAAGAATCCTAAACTCAATAAAAATAAGGAGCATTAATAAAGTGAAATGAAAAACGTACATTTCATCACTATTCTGCCTTTTTCCCCCCCTCACAAGATTCGGGGCAGAACATGGAGATGCAAATTAGAACGAAATGAAAAATGACAAAGCTACCTGAGGCATCCAGAGAACTGATAGCTTTCAAATGTGAGATTGATGGAATAAATCAGCAGCTGCTTCCCGTGGGTTACAGCTCTTGGTTCCAAAGCCCTACAAATGCCTGGCTTTGCTCAGAGCATTGCTATTTTAGAACCAAAGGCTTAAGTAACTCTTCCTGTGCTGCTGTTCAGCATTTTAATTATGTGAGGGGAGTTGAAACACCCATCCTGTTTAGCTATACACCATGGAGAATATTTTGCATTTCTTTTGTCACCTAAATGTTATTTAGATGTTGGTCCCAAGGTTTCTTTGAGCCACTCTCCCCTTCTGCTTATTTATTAGCATCACATTAGAGTGGAAAAAAACACCTAAATATTTTGTGGGGGTTTTGGTTCTCATAAACCCAAGCTGTTCTTCGTGCCTATTTAAAAATTAAAATCAGTATTTTACAGAAAGGCATTCTTGCATAAAAAGGAGGAATCCAAACAAACAGAATTACTCCACTGTAATACTTAAGTATTGCAGGATGTTTTGGCACCCCCGAAGTTTGAGCTGATGTTAAATATTAAAGGGGTTTTCCACATTCAGCAAACATTGCAATAGTGCAATCCTTTAACTGTATGAAATTTGGAGTTTCAGTGACAACAGGTTTCCAATAAATCATGGAAAAACAGAAACGTGCATTCTTTTGTTTTCTAAATATTTCAGTGTATATTAGATTCTTAGTTTTAGAATTGAGCAAACTAAAAATAGTAGCAGCAGCAAACCTTAGACACCCATTCAGATTTTCTGAGTGTTTCAGTGTTTGCTTCTGTGGAACAAAAACCCAAAAGCTGCTTTTTCTTTTTTCTGAAGGAGGAAGAATCACAGTTAATCACAAGGGTCACAGCTGTTTATTGCTCTTTTAGGCTTTATTTTAAGTTCCCCAGAAATTTACAAAAAACAAGGCAAACAATTAAGGTTTCTGTCATTAAATCCCTTTGTCTCTTTACAAAATTCCAGGCAGAGCACATAAACTAAAAAAGACAATTTTGAGTATTAGCATTTGTCCTTGGAAAAAGCCTCTTTGGAAACCTTTCCTTGAGTATGATGTCAAAAAGCCCCTGGAAGTTGGCTCCCTGATCTGGCTCCCTTCCACTGGAACATCTAATGGCTGGGGGGGATGTCTTTTTTATTTTACACGTATCAACATCACAGTCCATTGCCCAAGGCAATAAAAAAAACGTTTAATATCAGTCAACAGCCAACTGCAATTTAACCCTCAATAAAAGTCTATTTTTGGCAGAAGGTTCACCTTTCTTTAAAATTACTGTAACGACGAGTTAGAGCCATTTCCTAAATTTACTTTGAATGCTGTTCCTAATGAGGATTGTTTCATACCTGCAGCAAAGCTGTTTCTGTTCAGAGGGTTGGGATCCTTCAAGACTGATGATAAGCAGGGAAAGAGCAGACAGAAAAGCCAATTTTCTCCTAGAATTCAAGCAAGACCTTGTCCATCTCCTTGAGTACCTTGTCTCTATTTTTCCAACCCGTGGCAGGAAATCTTCAATTCCACAGCTGATGTCTGTACTCTTGATCTCCACATGCCTCATCCTCACCACAGAACTACTTGTGCATCCTTTTAGGATTTAAAAAAAAAGCATTTGCTTCCCTGAGTGCACAGCAAGGCACTGCACTTTATCACTTCCAGCCCTGGAAATGGCTCAGGCCATTACAGAACAGCCTGCCAGGATAAAAAAAACCAGGACACAATATTAATTTACTCTGTGAGACACATCTACTCTTTACGGTGATCGACAAACTCAAGGCAGACTTTCACTTCATTAAGAAACTGAGGATGAAGTAGCCTATAAACAAAATTCCTTCAGCGTGGCAGTTAAGTTTGAGCCATTTCCAACAGTACAACCCCTCCTCAGGGCTGCCAAAAGCAGAAATTAACAGTTCAAGGCTGACCCAGGGGCACTGGGGACACTGGCAAGGAATTCTGACAGGAGGTTGTACAAACCTCACACATCCTTCCTGGAGACACAAGATTGGTGTGGAAGAGTTTGAGACCAGGGTTTGCCAACTTCCACGAGGAAGCAGTGCCCTGATTCACCATCAGTTCATGGAGCCCCTCTCCCTGTCCAACACACACTGATGTCCCATCCACATTTCTATTTATTATTAACACCCAAAATTACCCCAGAACAGGGAACACCACGGCAGCAGATGGCTGTTGGCAAAGTATCTCCCCAACACTGAACCCAAGTCCCCAGCTATTCCCACAAATGTACATATTGATAAAGTGATACAGACAGGAAATGAATCCTGCTACTTCCTTTGCACTTTTTATTATTAGAATGATGTTCATTTAAAGACTCAGTGACAAATCCTGTCTGGTACATCATCATCTTATCAAAAACCTGTGACACGTGCAGAGAATGTAAAGTTATATTAAGTAAGCTGTTAACTTGACACAATCCAGCCTGCTGCTTTCTGCCTGCCTAAGCTGCAGCAGAGATGGCACATTGTCAAGGGGTGGGAAACACCCTCTCCTTCCTTGCCAGAGCTCCAGATCCACTCAAAACTCCAAACACAGCGAAAATCAAGTCAGGTGTCTCAGTCACATCAGGAACTCAGCCATCACACTCCACTCCAGACCCACACGCAGGCGTCAGTTTTTGGGATGTGACTGCCACCCAACTGCAGGAAGCAAACGGGCGCAGTCACTGCAGCTCCCCTCTCTTCTCTCCATTTATCCAGACACCAAAGAAAGGCCTGACGGATGTCAACAAGAAAGCGGCTCAAAAGCAAAACCAAAAGATGCCTCAAAGTGACAGATATTGAGAAAGACAGAATTTACAATTTTTTGACTAGTAATCAAAAGGAGCACAAAGTCGTTCTGCACAGAAGGCAGAAATGTGACAGCACTGCCAGGGCACCGCGTGGCTCCTGCCAAGGCAGTCACACATTGGTGGTTCCAGCCATCAGCACATGATTGGGAACAATAAAGGAATGCCAGAGTCAGATCTTTAAACACCTAGGGAGTACCTCAACGTCATTATTTGGGCATTTTCACCTGTGCTGCAGGAGAGCAAGCGTAGAAACCCAATGTTACCTCCTGTAATTAAAAAAGCCTCCAAGGGGAGCCCTTTGCACAGCATTTCAGGGAATGAAAATTCCAGCTAACAGCACGTCAACACCACTTTCTACTCTATACCAGGCTCCTTGGGAAGATACCACAGAGCCAGTATTTCCTGTCAGCAGGATCCCACCTGCTATTCTGAGCATCCATGAAAAAAGTGGAACTGATCTTTTGCCTCTCTGCATCTGTGAGTGATTATAGACACACAGAGCTCATACAGCCTTGCTATCTGCAAAATCCAGGTAATTGCTCCTTTAATTTAGTCATCCACCTATTCCAGGTAATCAGCAGACAGACATACTCTGCTTGTTCATTGAAGGGTTTTTAATGTGAAGAGAAATGGAAGCTTCTGACTAACCACCCAGGACTCTGAGCTACATTAAAATCACTGTATTTTCAGCAGCTTCTGAGCTGTTCACACCATCCTAAAAAAGTTTCAGCACTCCAGTCTTTCAACAGTGCACCCAATAAAGCTGATGTTGTGCACCAGGTATTCTGGAGGCATCTCTCAGCTGCAGCTGAAACCTGGCAGGATTCATCTTTTGCCCAAAATCCTGAGCCTTGCAGGAAAACAAGGCCAAAAAGCATGAATAACCTCAAGTCTTGACAAGCAAAGCTTCCTCCAAGGGTTTGACTCCCAACAGAAACATGATGATGATGTTTTTGACACACAAGTCCCATCTGTGCACCACGAAACAACGATGAAAAGGAGGATGATGCAAAGTCTTCTCAAACAGTCACCCAAAATACAAAGAGAGCGCACAGAAGCTTGATGCAAAATCCAGAAATAGTCCAGGGCAGTGCTTGGGCATCACTAAAGGTTTAAGGACTACTGGGGATTATGTGGCCAGCCACAAAGTGTCTCGTCAGGACTGTTCCCTGCCGCTGGGAGGAGTGAGCAGCCTGTGAGCCCCTGGCAGAGGTTTGGTGATCCGTTAAAAACCAGGAAAGGGCCGGGGAGAGCAGCGTCAGGCGGCCGAGCGCCGGCGGATCACGAACACGCCCCGCTGCAGCTGCCCCAGGTAGATCCTCATCTTCGTGCTGTCGCTGGTTTTCCTCACCCAGATCTGCAGGAGAGAAAGGGCAAAAAGAACGGGGCAGGGAGATTAATTAGGGGAGAAAAAGGGAAAACTCACAGCAAGCAATACACAGACAAATTAACTCTGTGTCTTAGTGGCAGAGCTGAGCACCTCAGGGGGCACAGATCAATGAGGTTAATCCCTTCTCCCTCCCCACGTGAAAGCATTTGCAACCTGAGTAGAAAATGAAATAAGGTGTCTAAACTTCACCTCCTTAACTTCCTGCTTAAAACAGTCCTCAAGAAAAATTACTCTTTCAAGCACCATCAGGAAAGCAGGTTCCTCCTGCTGCAGTTCACAACAGAACCGTGGCACTGAGCTTTGCCTAATCAAGAATAAGTCTCTCTAGATCCACAGATCATAAAATTATCTATCCCGGGATTTGCCCAGACAAGTAACTATTAGTCAAATGAAAAGCTTATTCTGATTCTGTTCCATGAAGCATTTCCCACAATGTACCACAGAAATTGTGTTTGGAGATAAAAGGGCCTCTCTTTTAAGCACCTGCATGGAAGGATTGACACCATGTGCTCCAGAGGACAAAGTGCTGCCCCCGAGGCAGCCACTCCAGAGAGTTTTTGAAATCACCTTCAAGGTGTTTAGATCTAAAAACCTGTACTTTAAAAATAAAGTCTGAGCAATTTCCTCTGCATTATATCCTTCTAGTGCATTTCAACATATTTAAATAAATACATTGAGCAAGAATTATCCAGCTCTTAGTACTGGAGTATTTTAGGAGGGAAGTCCAGTATTTCCTACTGCAAAGAATTATAAAGTTATGCTGGCCTATGATTTACCCTAAACTTTTTTTTTATATATTAGCTACAGGCCTGGTGCAGTAGATTGATTTAACTCTTATTATTTTAATTATAAATTGACTTTATTAACAGGATCCCTCAATATAAAATAAATTTAGTATTCGCCTGGATTTCTACTTCAATTATTTCTCCAGATAAATTAAAATCAACATTCATTGATAATCATCTCCCAACGGCAACATTTCCAAGGATTTGGCATGTTTTTCTTGCTAAAAGAATTCAAAAATCCACAAACTTTGAGCAACTGTAGGAAACAAACATGTACAATTTTATATTCTACCAGAGTATGATGGAATGATACATTAGTTTTGCTAAATTACAGTAATAACTTTTAACGAATTTTAATGCATCCATGAGCACACTACCACTGGTTTTATCTGAACACCCAACTGAGTGCCACAACTGCCACTGAAAGGGAACAGCTGTGACACAAACGGATCCCACATGCAACTCATTCTGGGGAAAATAAAGTGTTTTCCCTTAGCTGCCACAACAAATTAAAGTTCCTTTATTGGCTGATTGAGGAGAAGTGCACTCAAGTCTGTTATTTCTTTCCCCACAGTGTCTGGAATCTGCAAGCAAAGAACAAAGTGCTCCCTTTGCCCAAGTGCTGCAGGAGCTTGCAAAATGTGGGATTATCCTTCAGGAACAGAGCACGTCTCTTCCCATCTCAGAAACAGATATCTCAAGCCAGTTTTATCTTGGGTTCAGCTTCTTTACACAGCAGGCAGAATCTATCTTCAGCCCTTACTAGACCCATGTCTTCCCCCCATCTCCTGACAAATAAAAGCAGCCCAGCACCTCGTTGGCACCCACAGAACTGATCACACAGCTGATTTTCGTGTTCTCTTTAGACTCCAGGTAAATAGCTTGGCTCTTGTGGTACCTGCAAAGAGAAAAAAAAAAAAGAAAAATAAAAAAGGAAACGCATGAAACCATTATTGATAAAGCTGGACAGAGTAAATGTAAAGTCTGCCTTTCTTCCCACACCACTTCCTCCATCTTTGCAAAATAGTGGGTGATCTGATCACACACACTTGCATTTAATGATATTTTGAAATGCAGGAGGGTCTTAGCTCACTGAAAACAGATTTCACAACTGCAAGGAGGAGAGGCAGAGCCCCAGCCACAACCCGGGGCAACAGTGACTGACAACACACCCAAGCTTCAAGGTTTAATCCAAGCAGCCTTTCCCATTTCAGACACAGGATGGCTTTCAGAAGGCAACTCCTTATCAGGCCTGACAAAATATGACAGAGCAAATCACAGATACTCAGGTTATTCCCCAATACAGAATTACTAGAGCACCATCACTAGCAAAAGTGAATTACCCTCAATCAGTGAAGTCTGTGCATTGTTTAATTTAGAGACTTCAAATTTCTAATGCTGTCCTATTTTGTGAAAATACCCAAGATGGTAACTAATGGGTAACTGACGTTGTAACGAGCTGTAAATGCCTGCCATAAGGAGGCCATGACTAAGCATATCCACTTCATCCCATTTTAGATCATATTTTAAGCTCTATATTGTTCTTAATGCATTGTGTATAAAACAAAGCCTTTGAAATTCGTAACCCTGAATTGTTTGATTCCGTTTGCCTCTTTCACAGCCCACATTTGTCCAAGTGCTGCAGTGTGCCAGCCCCAAAACCCCAGTTTCTGTTCCTTCTGCCTCATTCTGTTCCACAGGCAGAACTAATTACACTGGAACAGGTGATTTTTAAGTAAATCATCTTAAACAAGCAAGCACCAAAATACTTCACAGTTATAAAAGCATGACTGTAGTTCCCCCTTTCCCCTAATCACGATTTTATCTGGGCAATCCAAGCTGCAGAACCCCTGCACAGATATTCCCTCAGCAGCTACCCAGTGCAACCCCCTGCAGCCTGGCTGCCATTTGCAAAATGCAAGGATTTATTTAATCTTTACAGTTATTGCTACAATAACCATACTGCACATGTGGAAGTCTTCCAATGGTTTATTCCACAATCTCTTCCTACTGGCTCCTGCACTCAGAATTTTCATAGTGTCTGCCAGCAACTGGAATGAGTGTCAGCTTTGAGCCTTCCAAACATACTCACGGCCCATGGTGGGGGGGGAAGGGAATAAAAAAATCCCCAAATCCTGCAGCCTTTAAAACAATGGTTGGGCATAGGTGTTCTTCTCCTTCATTTTGACAGAAACAATGTCAGTGGGTTCCAGTGCAACAGCAACAATGATCTGAGCCCAAAAAATCCCAGTTTAGCAAGTCCAGATGTCATTAAATGATACCTAGGAACTCAATAAACTACTGCAAACCCAAGGCCTCACTAAGATGAGACAAATCTCAGTCCAGCAGTGCCCCACCACGCCATGCTGTGAGTACTTAAGCAAGGATCTTGATACAATCAGCAGGAGTGCAGCAGACACCAGGGCAAACAACAGCTCTCAAGTATTCTGTGCCCACACAGACAATGAAATATTTTTTCCCCACTTTCAATTTTTGATTACCAGTGAATTCCAAAGCTGATGACACACATGTCAGGGGCTTCACTCAGCCCTTGGATTTCACATCATGAATTACTCTCCATCAGGAAGTTAATGTTAACTGTGCACAGAAAAGGCAAAGAACCAAGTCAGCAGTGTTTCCCTGAAGAGTTGTCTCAGCTGTCTCACGCTCCACGCTCACAGAGACAGGGCAGCTGAAGGCACAGCACCCTGGGGCATCAGCTACCTGGTCAGGTCTCACCCTTTTGCCAAGTTTATGTATCCAGAGAAGGACAGAATTGAGGAAATTACCTCAGATGAAAAATGCAATGGGGTTTAAGTCAGCTTTAAGAAAGCAAAGAGCCAAACAACTCTCGCTGTTGCAGCAGGTAAAACACACCAAGTGAGGCAAGTAGAAATAATTTCATTTCCTGCTATAAAATATTTTGCTGAAAGGCCAAGATTTCCAACTGCAACTCCATCAGAAGACTGAAAGAAATCCCTCTGCATTATTGTATGCAGCAAAGCTAAAAGCAAAAAGATGGCTGCTTTACAGTGAACTGTGGTTTAGGATTTGCTGGGGGAACACAAGAGCTCTGGGGATAAAATACTGAGTCTAATTCCACATTCACCCGAAACACTCTACTTTGGAGACATCTGTGAAATGTCTCTGCAAGACTTCATGGGGTTCATTACTGGCCTTAAACATTCCCTGTTTTCAGGTGATTGTCATGCAGGGTTGCACCAGGAAACAGAGAAAGTCATTCCTGGGCTGCCAGGTTTAGGATTTCTGTGCATGCCAGCACTTTTTATCCACCTTAGGAAGAATTATCCTCCCCCTACCAAGAGTTACTTCATTATTTTAAAACACCAGCTACTTCGCATAAGTACTGTTACTATCAATCAAAAAAATGTAAGCAGGATTATTACAACCAAAAAAATGTAAAATACTGGTTTTAAAACAGCATAAGAACAAGGCAGCCAGAAAAGGTAACAGCTGGAAATCCTGACAGCAAGACCCCCATGACAACTGAATTCAGCAAGATGAAAATACCTGTTACGTGGGGTTTTTTTGTCTCAGCTAGATACCCTTCAGAGAGAGCTGGTGCTTTGGTGAGATTCATCTGAGCTCACTGAAGCTCTTCCAGATTTAAATTTAATGGCAAGTTTTGAGCTTTACTGACAGATTATTTCAGATGCCTTTTTTTTTCTTTCTTTTTTTTACTCATGAACACTTTTCAAGTACTCCATATGCTTCAAAATTCTGAAGAAGAGTTTATTCATCCAAATATATCCTGAGGATAGTCACTTTACACACAAAAAAATTTATGAAAGCAAAAAAAAAGCATTTGATGAACCCGTGGAGTAAGTAGCCTGTTCAATTCTTATCTGCCCTATGCTTCATGGGTGTTAAAACTGCAGGGAGCAGCTTTTATGAGAGCTGTGTACACTGAACTCTCAATTAAACTGCAGTCAGAAGGAAAAACTGACCAACCGGCCAAGGTGATTGCTGTGTAAAAAACCAGCTTCTCACCTACTTCTGTGATAAAATTACAGCCTCATCATGTGTTATGTTGAGGCACCAGAACACTGAAGTAGGCTACAAATAAGCAGATGACTCGCAAATTGCTTTCTGCTCAAGCAGTTCAAGATTGCCCCCTTGATTATCCAGGTTTGCAAGTCTCGTGGATTAAGCTTAAGATCTACTAAGACTCCTCTGCAGAATTTAGTATTTTCCCTGTGTTTTGTGAGGCTTGTACAGCTGTATAGCCATAAAACTCAACAGATATAAATCCAATCAGCAATTCTGAAGTTGCCTCTCCCAGGTGGGTTTGATCTTTAAAGGTTATTTGAATTTATTAGAAGCATTTTTCATCCTGAGCAGCTGGTGGACGACATTTCTTCTGCCACCTTGTGGAATGCTGGGAAAACTGAACCTCAGGAATGTGAGTGCTGCTGACAGCAAATCATGGAGTGTCTGTATCCAAGCCGGGCAGCTCCAGTTACATCCCACTGTGGCTGCTGCTGGCTCTCCTACCTCATACTAAGTTTGACTTTCTAAGTGCCACAGTGGGCCATGGAAAAGATTCAGGTCTCCTTTTATTGGAGCCACCAGTTATCTCTGAAAGCCTGCACAGCGTAAACACTCCATCATCACCTCTGCTTTACTGAGCCCGTGCAGGGAGCAGCAAACCTCTGCCCAAAAGCATTTTGTCCACCAGTCCTCTGATCAAAGCCATTTCTCTCTGCAGCCTCTGCCTCCTCACTACTTAACATTCAGACTGATGAAAACAGAAATCCCCCAGGCCTCACCATCTCTTGTCATAGTAGAGTTTTCCATCCTCTATCCGAGCTTCAAATCGCTGTGCCGGAGACTCTGCTGGTGTAGCTGGGAGGTGCTCAGGAGAGGAGGGGGAGGCTGGAGACAGGAGAGACACACTGGTTAAAGACCAGCACGTGCCCATCACACAGCAGCACCCCTGACTGCAAAACTGCAGTTAAGAAGGTCATGTGTGCAGAAATAACAAGCAGAGAAAACAAAAACTCAAATACCCATCAGGAAAATACTATATATTGCAATGAGTAACTCAACCTCTGCCTTGAGTTAAAATATTCACTGAGATACAGCATTTATCTGAAAAAACATTTACAGGTAAGTGATGGACAATATGTCCTTGATTTTGTTTTAGTTACAATCCACAGTTAATTAGTTAAATATGGTTAAAATTACTGAGGCAAGTTAGTCCCACTCTGCCTTGAAATAAAGTGTACAGGCACATCTAGAGAGCTGGAGGCATAAACCCGTAAGTGGTCAATCCCTCAATGGACCTGACAAGCAGACAAGGTGCCCAGATGCACCTGAATGTAATGGAAAACCTCTTTTCACAGCTGGACTGTCCCATGCCCAAGCGTTTCAGCCACCAAAGATGGACATGCCCCCCTTCCCACCCCTGACCAACATCAGCACCCCACAAAGAACAGCAATTCCACAGCCAGAACAACTACACAGCCAAAATGCATAGCCAAACATCTACAATACCATCCTCTGTTCAGAACAGCAGCCCTGGGAACAAGTTCCAGTGCATCTGTAACTCACCTGGTCTCTTGGGTGATTTAAGCTACATGGGAAGAGAGCAAAGCAGTGTTAGAGATCTGACAGGAGCCACAGGAGCTGCAGCGGTAATTTCGGATATCTTAACTCTCCATGCTCTGAGTATTTCTATTTTAAATGCTCTGTTCAGTGGCATAACACATAACCAGAGCAGTGTGCTACAAACAGTCAAAGGTGCAGATAATCAGTCTAATGATACAAAAGGCCAAACACCTGAACTTCAGAACATTCAGATAACCCACTCAAACGAATCAAACCCATCTAACACACTGTTTTTGAACACGATACAACATTTCTCAGGGTACACAAAATACAGGAGATAAATCATTAGAGAAACCTCAACAGCTGGCACAAAACCAGTGTTCCACTACCACCCTCAAATGCCTTAAGGAGCAGCTCATATTCTAAAAAATTAGATAAGCCTTCAAGTGTTCAGCAAGAAAACAGTATGTTAATCCAAACTAGAAAAACTATAAACATGCACACTGCCCCCTATCCAGCTTGCTGAAATACTGTGACAGCAGGGAGAAAAAAAAATTAATAAAAAAACTACCCCACACTAAGACCTCAACCAAAGGTGGCCTATGATCTCCCAGAAAAACACACTGACATCTGTTCAGCCATGAGGAAGAAACTCCTTAACATAGCTCATCCCTTGGTTCAGACAAAAGGTAACATTTTTAGGTGACAGTCATTCTAATTAGGTTAATTAAACCTGAACGAAAAGGAGGAGATACCATCTCACTAAGTCTTTCATTGTGCTACTTCAGAAAGCCTACAGGGATGAAATAGTCCCACATATCAAAAAGGAACATAAAAGAGAGCTCTGTTCTCTTCAGGGGAAAGCATTTGCCTTCTCTTTAAAACACAGAAATACCGTCAAGCAACAATCCCTACCTTATTCAGCGTCCTTAGGTCCTCCATTATTTGCTCATCAGTCAACAAATAATTTAGCTGAGGTATCCAGAATTAAGGTTTCCATAAACTCTTGACAAGCAAGGCTAAAAATTAAAGGTCAATGACATTTCACTTGACTAAATGTAAGCCAAAAGGTTTCCAGGATTTTAATAAATGTCTTACTTGAGCTTTTTTTTTTGCCAGAGGAATGAATACAAGTCCATCCCCACCATCTTAGCAGCAGAGTGCAAAATCATTTTAAACTTATTCAGACACAACCACCAATGAAAAACCTTGAGTGCACTGACATTGACTTCATGGAGGCATCAAGCACCAGCATTTTCAGTGTTTTTCATCTTGTATTTCTGTGGAGAAGAGTCTGTGAGCTGAAACAACAGACTCACTTCAGGTTTTTACAATGAAGCTAAATCCCACTTAAACCTATTTCAACAAAACTTTGTGTGGCTGGGGATAAATAGATGCACCTGTAAACAAACCCAAAACCTCAGAAAATAGAAGTTAGTGTATTAGAGTCTTATTAGAGGTCTGCTGTATTTTGTTTCCTCAGAACAAGTGTTTAGCCAAAAGTATTCGAAGTATTAAACTAAAGTTAACAATTGCAGGGCTGCATTGCAAGGATTTTGGTTCTGACAGACTTTAATCCTCTCCCAGTGAGCAGAGACTTTCATACTGTGGCTGCTGTATCATGCTCAATTAGCAGGTCATGTTCACCATGAAACTCATTTATTTTGGATGAGATAGGGGCACTAATAAATGATTTTTTTTTCCTGAAAGAGTGAACAGAATCTCCAACCAGAAGGAGGTTAATTGAAACTGAAGATGTTCATGACCATCCTGCATGAACTCCAAAAGTTCAAGGTTTGATATTGCCTTCAGAAAATGAGAGTCACTCAGATAAGTTTTTTTTAATCAAGACATACAAGTTTAGAATCTAATAAGAAGCCTCTGCAAAGCAAATATCCTTGCCTTCCTCTCCAGGTGAATTTAATATACAAATAGAAAAAGTGCCTATCATCACAGAGGAGCTAAAAACATTTCCAGAAGCCAAGGAACATTTTAATTCTGAGACATGCAGCAGGGCAGATCCTAAGGATTACACAGACATGTTTTTCTGTCTCCTGTGATACGTGAAAACGAGATGAATCTTCCTTTTTTCTCATTCAAGGAACAAATCTAGCACTCCTTGCTTTTGCTATGCATCTCTGGATTAGAGATCTGAAGCCTTTATCAGAAATGGAAAAACTACTTTGATATGACAAATATGATCTTTCCGGTAAATGTTTTGTCATGTCTTGAAATGAGAAAAGCTTTGGCTCATGTAAAAAGCCATCTACTATCTATGGAATCAATTATCTCTGCATATATATATATACACACACATATATATAATGTTCTTTTAAAGTTTTTCTTTTGTGAACTAAATTGCCTGTAGAATTCAAACTATTCTCACTGACAAAAAACCATTATCTCACGATACTGTAAGGTTTAAGTTAGGATACCAAGGGATCTCCAAACACTGGTTTCTATATATGTATTGTATTATATAACTGCTATATTGCTTTAGCACACGTCATACAGGACAATTGTGCTTCGGTATTTCCCAGGTTAAAATCTGAACCTGACATTTAATTTCATTTTCCTTGCTGTACAAAACAACAGAGGGGTGGGTAACAGAGGGCTGCAAATCCAACAGTGACTCCATGAAAGGATATCAGGGGCAGGTTTCCTCCTCTTGTCTGGGATAGGAACTGGATCATTTGGTCGCCGTCTCAGTTTCCTTGTCATAATAGGCTTCACTTCCATTGAATCTGTAGAGTAATGAAGTTGGAGAGCTGATAAGACCAGAGAGAAAGGAGTAAGCAGCAGCAGCTTTCTACGCAAGGCACAAGGAAAATAATCTTTCCTCTTTCATACAACAAATTGGATTTCTTTTTTTTTTTTTTTTTTTTTTGTGATAGCTTCCAGCATGGAAGTGCTGACAGTGAATCCAAGTTCTCTCTCTCATCAGGTCACTGCTCAGTGCTGCAATGCCATGGTTACAGCTGCTCCAGGTACAGATAAGCAGCACAATGATGCTACAAGGATTCAAGGCAAATTCCTTTCATGCTAATGCTATCTGGTTGGGAACAGAGCAATTAAAAGGCCAAGTTCATGGAGTTCTTTCCCAACCCAACTTGGATCATTAATAGCATGTAAAACATCAGCTACAAATCAATTGCTCTCTCATCTTCAAGGCAGAAAAACAGCTTTGTCAAAAGATTAGAGAAAATTGCTGCATTGAAGACTGATACAAGTCTGCTGGAGTGATTTCAAACAAACAGTATTTAAATTCAGATTATCTAAGAATGATTAATGAAACCTAATTAATAACACGCAGAGCAGCAGTTAACAGGAAGTAAACTGCAGCATATGCACTGAGGAAAAAGAAGAAAGTCTGTCAAAAACTTCAACACCAGTCTCATCACCAAGTAATTATCTGAACTTCGTTTGTCCAAATGTCTACAGGTAACCTCTACTGAACAACTTCACTGAAACTCTCACGACTCACTCCTTAGTTCATGAAGTTATGTTGAACTGGCAGCCAAGAGACCACATCATAAATGCCAAACACATCATCCCACCTCCCTTTCTATGTGCTGAGATTTATTTGCTCATCTCTAAGCACCCCTGCATCACACCCTGGGTAGCACTTCAATCTGTGAAGCCCCTTTGGCTCCCTCTAGACACTAAAACCTTGAGCAGCTCTGCATGTGGAAAATACACCAAATTCCTTCTCTCCTCATCTCAAGGGTGAACAAGGATGACCATGAGACCAGACTTCATAAATAAATAAAAGAAGTTACCACGGAAACAGCATAACGCAAGCTGATTTCCAGTCCACATCAGCCCTGAGAGTTTGTACTAAGCTAAGAGCACCATTCATTATGCCAAAACACTGTTTAATTCTTACTTCTGAGTATTCATTATTCATTTATATAAAAACCTGTAGATGCTATGCAAGGAATATGTGAAGGGTGTAACTCATGGACAGGCCTCAGCAACAAAACCAACATTATCAGTCCATGAAGTGAAGCAGTTGCTCTCAGAGCATCAAATCAGACTTTTGGTTCAGTATCACAGCAACAGAATTCTGCAGGAGTAATCAACCCCTGACATGGCTCCCCTGTGTCCATTACCACAGAGCACTGCAAGGGACCAAGGGTATCAACTGTCTCAAAAAAATCTGTCCATTTAATATAAATTTTCTAGAGCCTGGACACAAATGTAACCCACAAATCTATTTTTTCTGGCTTTAAGCAGCATATTTCAACCTTTATTGTTTGGCTTTCTTCAACTACTTGACCACCTACTCCTGTAGGAAGCCCAGGACACAGCTGTACAAGCTGGCATCACTGGTTAGGTCAGCACTGTGACACAGCTCAACAGTTTTACTGCTACACCAGGGAGCCAAAGCAGCCTCTTTCCCTGCATAGAAGCAAGCCCATCATCCACTCTGCTGCTCCACGGGCACTGCTTGATTCACCTGGCAGCAATCCAGGTCACTGAATTTTGAGCTGCTTTCTCCAATAAAAGACCCTCAGTTTGTGTTCCGCCCCTCTTGGCATTTCCCACCAGCTGCCTGTGTAAACCAGCACTGCCACCTTTACGGCTCTTTTCCCAAGCAGGAGCAGAGTGGATAACACAAATGACAGGTGCTTATCTTCTTTACCTCCCGTTAATTCCATGGTTAGCTTTTCATTCTCTATCATCTTCTTCTTCTCTTCCAACTCCGCTATCAGATTTTCCTTAAGCTCAATTTTCTTATCTTCAAACTCCTTTGCTGCTGCTTTCTTTTCCTTCACATAATTTTTCTCCACCTGATCTGTCTAATGCAAACCAAAGAGTGAGAAGGTTAATTAAGCACTCAAGTTAATGATATCATAACAGCTTTTCAAATGTTTTATTTATCAGCTTTTCAATTCAAAACCGGTGTGAGTTCTAAAGATTATCAATATTCACAATCTACAGAAAAACATCTAAATATGATTTTCATGCTATTATATTGGCAAAAGAATTATTTGCAAAAAGACATTTTAATGTTGCATAACAAATCAGGTCTCTAGCAGAGAGCTCTGCAGATTTATAAACAGCACTTACCACCTTAAACACCCTTTTTAGACCAGCCCAGTGCACAGCCAGATACAAGAGGCCAGTAGGAAGTATTTAATTCTACTTTAACAACAAAGTGCAGAAGTTACTTGAGGTAATACCAGCAGTAAGCTCTACTACATGTCAAGTGAATCAAGCCAGCTTGAGGAAGAAAATTTCTTTTAAGCCCTCTGGGAAAACAAGCCCAAATACTAGTTGATAAAACCAGGTTTATGCCTCTTCCATCTAATTAATGCATATTTTTGATAAATTAAGAGTACTTACTTCCAGCTGCAGGAACAGTTCTGAAACACAAGAAAGACTTAATTTATTACCTTCAAAGCTGCACAAAATTACTTCCTTAACATTTTAAGCCATTGAATATTGCAGCCAAGACAGGCAGTGAACCAAATAATGCACGTACTTATCCAACCTCTACTCTGACTTCACAGCATTATGCTGAAAATAAAGTGACTATGAAAAAGTTCCACAAAAGTACACTGTTACTAGAGGTTTTTTACAGATTGTCACCACACTGAAAAGCTTCCACTATTCCACACTATTCAGTTCACCTACTACTCCCAGAAGTACTAAGCAGGCAGTCCATCTTTCTTCCAGTTTAATTAATCAACCAATAATAGAAACTTGAAATATGCAGCTAAACATTTAAAGTTTTAGCCAGCTTCATGAATCTCAGCTGTGACGGGTTCACAAAAAATTCTGCAGCTGTCAGAGGCTTGATCTACTCAGCTCCAACGTCTGATTTCAGGCTGGTTAAGCCTCGGGCAACAAAGGAATTGTTGTGCAGTACTGAGGGTTAAGTGCCAACATATGGCAGTGATTAGGTCAAGTCAGGCCTATGGATGAGGTGAGTGGATTTCTGGGTGTGAAACAGTTCTGCTGATGATGCTTGTGCCATCTCTAACAACTTGAGATTAAGCAGGATGGGACCCTTCTTGCATTTCTTGGAGGAGTAATGCCCAAACCAAAATTTTTACTCTAAATAGTGGCAACAAAAGCAAACTAAGGCCCCTGATCAGCCCTCGAGTCACCACATTTCACCCGCATATTAAGCTTTGGCGATACCGGAAATAGAAAAAACTCCTGCAAAGATCACAAGCTTCAAACATGTTTTGGAGAAGGCTGTAGTAGCAACACTGTACTACTCCACTATTAAAAAAAAAATTTAAAACCAGTAATAGATACATACCAAATCTGAGAATGGTGCAATAAAACTCAAACTTCCTATTTGCAAAGCATGAAAGCAGCGTGATGCAGACAATCAAATACAGGTAAATCTAAACTGTTGTTTTAATAAACCTCAGCATGGCAAGGACAAACATAAAAGACCCTTATTCCTGTAGTACAAGCAGTAGGATTTTTTAATCATAAAATTCCAAGTGATCACCACCTGCCCTCCTGTGGAAGAACTCTGCTGCTGCAGCACTGCTCGTGGCCAGCCAGAAATACCAGTTTGCACTTAGGCTTAATTTTACCAAAACAGCCCAGGCTTGCCAGGACGCAGCTCTAGTGCATATGAAAGGTCTTTCTGAAGGTCTTTTCCAACCTGAACCATTAGTGAAATTCATCTCAGGAGACAGATTCCTGTCATCAAGAAGTTGTTCGAACCACTTCAGCTCCTCAAGCAAACCCTTTACCTTCCCAAGCACTTTCAGAAATACAGAATTGCCTTCTTTTTCTAAAGGAGGAGCAGCTACATTTCCTATTTCCACATATAGCCTTCTATAAAAGGCCCTGCTTCAATATCCAAGGTAAGACACTACTTGGAAGTGAACAAGCAAGAGTGAGGGCAGACAGATGGATCTGATTCCCAAACCATTCCTCTACAGCAACACAATAAAAACACCCAGAAGGATGAGCACTGGGCACTTTAAAAATTAACTTGGGCCTTTGCTCCTTGAAACAGAGCAGGACACGAAGTCCAGGCAGCCCATTCCATGGCACTGTCATGCAGAACAACAGCTCCAACAGCAAATCCTCTGTACTCATTGTTCCAGGGCACAAAACAGATCTTTGGGACAGCATGTGCCCCTAACTTCCCACTCCTGCAAACTGAAGGAGAAGGGCACTCAAAGGCTTCAGCAAGGGCCACAAGACAACAAACCAAAGCGGGAGCCTGAGGGTTAGCCAGATAAAAACAAAATAATCTTTTTACTTGTGCTGTTTCACACAAATGAAGACTAAAACTGTTTATCAGTCAGCAAACAATGCTGATCAAGGTAGATCCTGTCATGTTTGGTGGACTCCGAAAAAACCCTAATGTGTACCCAAAGATCCATTTGCTCCAGCAAGTTTCTTTTCTTTAAAGGGCAGAATTTTACTTTTTTACTTCAGGTGTTACACAAAACACACATTTAAGTCATTTGCAGTGTCTTAGAGAGCAATTCCATTTACCTGCATTTCGTATCCTTTCTTTGTACTGCTGGTCCAACTTTTTCATCCTTTTCTGATATTCCTGAAGAGTACCTAGTGGAAATAAATTGTATATTCCCATTCAATTTTTTTCCCCAAGTATTAAATATCCCCAAGGAGCCATACACCACGCAAAGCACGTTCCCTGCTTTTGTAAAAAGGAGATTACTCCTTTTAAGAGATGTTTTAGCACAGAAGCTTAACTACAGGTGGAGTTAAGATGGAGAAAAGATGGGAAGCAGTTGAATTTTTAACTCTGCAGCACAGCTGAGAGCCAACGTGCAGTGAAGGATGCTGCTCATATCTTTAAAAACCCCCCCTCCTTCTATGACATTTGGAAAGTGCTGAAAATAAAAAACAAAGCTACTCTACAAAGCTTACCCTCCTGCAGTTGCTGTAGCTGCCTCTTCAGAGATGCCAGTTTGTCCTGATACATCCTGCAAACACAGCAGGAAACTTTAAAACACCAAGCACACATAGTTTATTCCACCATCTCTTTAAGTTACATGTTTACACAGAATCAAAAACTTCTCAAAACTTCAGGAAACAAATGAACTACAAACTGAAAGAATTTTATTCAAATGGAAGGTTCTCATTCTGTTTTAAAAATTCTGGCATTTCTTTGGTTCTACGGTGGGTTTACAATTTGGGATAAAATAGGATTTTTTTTAATGTTGAAATCTAAAATGACATTTAGAGCTACAAACACCAGGAACTTCACAGCAGAATCATTCTTCCACTATGTCATGTTTTATTGTCTGTGTATTAGCTCCTCACATTATTAAAAAACCACCAAAGTCTATTCCTGGCGCTGCTGCAAACCTGCCTTTCTTTTACCACGCATCTGTGGTTTAACACTGGCCAGGTCTTCCTGACTTGTACAAAAACAGGTCTCTGCCAGTAAGCAAGAACTCAAAATACTGCAAATGCTCCTAAAATCCATGGGAAAACTATTTCAAGTCTCCAAAAGTCCATTTCTGGTTCAGGACTAGAATTCAATTGTTTAAGGCATTTGGACAGGCATCTTACTTTTCCTTAGCTTATCTAAAGCAGAGCCTTTGTTTTATTTAAAGGATCTGTCTGCAGCAGGATCCATTTGCAGCTGCTCCCAGAACTCATAATTATTTCTTTGCCCAAAACAGCAGCAGCCTTAATTCCCTGAATTTATATAGAACGGAGAAAGTAACTGGGGAAAGCAGAAATATAAGTGCATGGACTCATGAGCTGTTCCATTGGGGTAAGCACTTAAAACTCCCCATGTTGGCCCAAAACTTTGCCCAGTTTCAGGCAATAAACACCCCCAAACCCACAAATAAACAGAACATCACCTTACTTGTGATTGGAACGGGTTACTTACTGTTCTTTCATTTCTACAAAGTCCTCCTCCTCATGCTTGGCCAGGTCTGTTTCGCTGGCATCCTCAGTGTCTAAATGAGGGAAAAAAGCAACTTGTTAAAATTTAAGAAGTATTTTTTAAAAACCCAAACAAAGCAGTAAATTATTTAAAAACAAGGAAATAGGCAAACAAAAAAAGCCCCCAAACCTCAGGCAATTTAACGTCAAAGACAACCTGAGAGATGAATTCAGGAGTGAAATGAAACATCTCAGCTTCCTGCAACTGTGAGTTTTGCAGTGCAGCTTTATATCAAGTCTCAAAAACTTCAAAGAGCCTGGGAATTTCTTCCCATTTAAGACAACGGGCTCTGCATTAACACTCACACAGGTGAGACACAAACAGCCTAAAGACTCTGAAAGACATTTCACAAACTTGTTACTACAGTTCCACCCACTCTGTGCTGCTCGGGTTGACCACAAAGATCTCACCAAAGAGAGCAGTTCCTGGCTGGGGTCTGAACTTCTCAGCTACACCTCACTTAGAAATACTTCAACATTCAAACAAATACCAGCACTGCCACGAAGATAGCTGCATTTTATAAACAGACAGTATAAACTATAAATAAAGCAAATCACCGTGGGATTGCTAGTTTTCTGCTAAGACTTTTCAGGCTTCTATTTATAATACGTGGATAGCTAAGAATCCATTATCTTTCCAAAGAGGGCTCAGTGTGCCCGGACTTTATAGAGTACAGCTGAGAAACCTAAACCACAACTGATTCCCTACACATGGAAGAGAGGCCCAGCCCCTTAAACTAAACCTTTTTCAGATTTTTCTTAAACTACAAACAAACACTTTAAGCTTAACATTTAACACGCCAAAGATAAACAGAGAAGTTTTTTAACTGCAAGAAATGTACTTAAGTGTCTGGGTCACCACAAAGGACTTCCATACTCTGTTGTGAGAGCCCTCACTGACCCTGTCACCCTCTGCATCTTTAACATCAACCCATCCATAACCAGGCCAGAGAGGATGGAGGGCTCTGCTGCCAACAACAGCCACTGTCCAAGAGTTCTTCTACATCGCCCTTATCTGTTATTTTATGCCCTCTACACTCCTGGATACTCTGGGCTTTAGTTAATTTCTTGTTCTCCCCCGCTCTCTGGTTCTTCTACTGTCACATTCTCCTGCACGGCTGTACTTNCGCGCTTCCGCTTCCGGGCGGCGCCGGGGCCGCGGCGCCCCCGCCCGGCCAACGCGGGCCCTGCGGGCTACGGGGTTACGGGTTCGAGTCCCAGCCCCTCCCAGTGCGTGCGACGAGGTTAAACTCTGCTGGCGCTGGGATTTAACTCCTCAGCGGATTGTGGCCACCTGGGCTCGTGTTCGTCGACCAGGCTCTGCTCAGAGGTGCTAAGAGACAGAACAAGAGCAACGGGCAGAAACACGCACAGGAAGTTCCACCTAGATATGGAGAAGAGCTTCTTCACTGTGCGGTTACCGAGCAGCGTAACAGAGACCAGAGAGGCTATGGAGTCTCCCTCACTGGGAATATTCCAGAACCGTCTGGACACAATCCTGTGCCACGTGCTCTGGGATGACCCTGCTGGAGCAGATGATCCCTCTGTGANCACACTTTCTCCTCCCTTAGCTGCCTCCCTCCCCCTCCAAACTACAGAAGTAGAACTAATATACTGGATTTCTCCACTGTTTCCACCCTGCTGTCACACTCGATCCCCCTGCTCAGCGCTCTCCTGTGTCCCGCTGCCTCCTCCTCACCTGGGAAGCCACAACTCCACCTCTTCGGTGGCTTCGCTGTTCTACTCTTCCGCGGGGAACCGCTGCAACCTGACAGGTAGGTCCTTGTTTCCTCCGGCTGTTCTCGCCGCTCCGAACCCTTTGAGCACCCTGCCCTTCCCCANTGACCCATTCTGTGATTCTATGATGCAGACACACAGCAGAGCTGTTCCCCAGACATGGAGCAGGACCTTGCCTTGCTGGGGATGGACTCATTAGGACACTCGTACTCTTTCGAATTTTATTATGTTTTAATAGAGAAATTATTTTCCTCTTCCTCCATACTCTCAGCAGAGCCCCACCACAGCACTGTGATCTCACCCAGGTGCAACAGTTGCTTCCTGCCAGTGAACAGCAGCTTTTGTAGAACACGTGCCCCACATCTGCCAGGTACTGGTCATTCTCCTGACTTGACACTGCCACAAAAATAACGATCAAGATACATATCCTGTGGTGAGAGTCATATGCAGGATCCCACTCCACCTGAAAATGCCTCGCATTGGTGTTTCAGACTAAATATCTCACGTATCTTATTTCTGCAGCTCTAACTCACCTGGGAAGGATTAATTATCTCATCACCTCCAGCACAGCCACACTAATCGCTCACCTTCAGCTGTGAGGTGCATTCCTCACATGCACAACTTATTGACTCACTGAGGCACTACAAACACCTCACCGAGGGGAAGGAAATGGGTTTGATCTGAAGCACTGAGCTCCAAAACCTGCAGCGCTTCTCCAAACCCACCGAGCCGGGTGCTTAGCGCCCAGAGCAGCACCAGGTCACACCGTGTTCTGAAAGGAGCTGTAATAATGCAGCGCAGCCACCTGGCTTTCCTGCCGTTCGCCCCAAAGGTCTGTTTGCCCAGACTGACAATTTTTAACTCGGAACACCCATGCCAAGTATGCTGCGTGCCTCTTTCCATAAGTCAATATTGCCTCTACCAGGGGACGAGGCTGAGGCACGGCCAAAAGTCAGCACCCGCCCAAAGCAGCTCCCAGAACTTCTGGGAGCGCTTTAGTCTCAGAGGAGAGACACCACCAGAGCTGCTCACCACCTGTCCTTTTCCAAGGAATGCTGTGGGTTATCAGCATTTTGGAAACCCCTCCTTTTCCCTTCTCCCCGCTCAGGCAGCGCGGCTGGCAGGGCTGCCCGCGGCCACAGAGTGAACAGGAAAGGGCGTGGTGGCGGCTGCCGCATCGCGTGAATTGCCTTGGTGCCCACGGGTTCGTCCTCGCCCCAGCCTCACACATGGTTTGAGCTCCTCGAATCACTTCCCAAAGCCATCCAGTCACTGAGCCAAAAATAGAAATGGGACTGCAGGATTCAAGAACTAATCACAGCCCCCTCAGAGCTTTACAAACACTAATATTTCTATTTTCTCCCCCATTTCCTGTCTGTATCTGTTCCATCTGTCCACGTAGTCGGCTCACCAGCTCCCCTGCCAGCCAGGTTTGTGCTGCTGGGAATACCAAGCCAGTTGTAAGTATCCCTGAACCGCAGCTGCCCTCCCAAGGATCATCTGCCCTGCCTCACTGCTGCCTTAGCACTTTCTGTTTGGAGCTGATCTGTCCTCCCAGCATAGCCCTTCACACCTCGGGCAGGTGCAGGCACCAACACGACGGCACAGGAATACCATGACCAAGAGCTGTGTGCAGCCAGTGGGTAAAAAACCTGCAAACTGCTGCTGATGCAAAGCTTTTTAGCTCATTCTGTGGTCAAAACCGGGATCTCGCAGTTGCTCCCTCCATGCTAATTCCTCCTGTTTAATAGCAGCCTGCTGGAGACACCCTCTGCTGTCATCTCTCAGGCATTCAGTGGGAACCCGAGGGAGGAGGCTCAGCTTTAAGGAATGCCATGTTTCCCTTACAAACGCAGAAACTTAACTGTCTCCGCCCCAAGGAGTTGTCAGGGAAAGTGCAAAGTTCCCTGTCGAGCTGTTGTTCTTGGCTCGTGCTTCCATCAGAGCTGTTGTTCTCGTCAAAACTCACTCGGTGCTTTATACACGCTCGGTTTGGGGAGAGATCTCTGCCTCCTGCTTGGTCAGCATCAGCTTTTCAGGGAGCTGCTGACAGATGATGTGCTCTTCTTTCCACTTGTAAGAAACAGAGGGGGGGAATAAAGTTATGGAGCTCAGCTTATAAACAGGAAACTCATTGTGTGAAATTACTCGACTACAATGAGAAAAGCTGGCATTGCACCTCGGCCTCTGAGGCACAGGACACACCAACACCCCTCACCTGGGACCCAGGGCTCTTGGGTTTCTGTAGCTGTGGTTTCACAGAGCCCTGTGAGGATGGTTCTAGAAGCCCAGGAAGGAAAACAGCTGTCAGGAGCAAGTTGGCAGAATGAGGCTGCACGAGGTACTGGCAGATAAAGCTCTGCTCCTTCAGTTTTATTTAGAAAAATAATTAACACACACACACACACCCCCAAATAAGCCTCTACAATTATGAAGTGTTTAGGTTCAGAAGCTGTGCGGAGCCCACAGATGTGGCAAAAATAGCATGAACTCACCTTACCCTGTCTCTGCCCTGAGCAATTCCTAACCCAGAGCTCTCAACCCCTGCTACAGCTCCTTTTCCTTTGGGGCTTTGCTGCCAAATCACAGCAGCTCCTGTTTGGGTACCAGGGGCCTCTTCCTGCTGGGACCTGCCACAGGACACACAGCCCTTATCAAGGCTCCCCCAACACCTGCAATGGAAGCTGCAGAGCTGCCTTTTTATGGGGCCCAAACACAGTCCCCTCGTACAGGAGCTGGTTGTGGGCCCCAACACCCCCACACACCCTTAAGACCACAATAGACCCTGACAATGTATACACACACACATGCACTCACGCCCCCCCGAAGTAATTATGGGCCCTGACAGCCCTCCACACACACACCTGAGCCTGACACGGGCCCCAACACCGTTCCCCATCCTTGAGACCACTGCAGAGCCCAGCATCCATCCCCCTCCCCGACACACACCTGAGGTCACTATAGCCGCTCTACCCCTCGGCCCCCACTATAGATCCCTAAGTCCCTCACACACACACACACACA
>VZRS01009022.1:13554-89469 GCA_013398055.1 Ifrita kowaldi | reverse complement strand
TCATTTTTTCCTTTCCTTTCCTTTTTTCCTTTCCTTTCCTCCTTACCCCTTGTTGCAACCCACAGCAGAGCATTTCCAATTGAAAATCCTTTAGACAGCAGGATCCTGAATCAGCCCAAATCACTGCATGTTGTCCACAGACCTCTCGATCCCAAGGGAATGGCCGGTGCATTAAGGAGCTGCTGTGTGTGACTCAAGGTGACCAAATTAAGCCCTCTGCATGAATAGTGGTTCAAGGGTGCTGATGCATCGTTTCTTTTCTGTAGTGAGAAATTGGATGAGAAGGTTCACATGAGCTCATTTGGTCTTTATGGGCTTGAACCAGCTTCCATTGGAGTCAATAGGAATCTTTCCATTGACTTTAATGAGAGCTAGATTGGATCCTAAATTAGTACCTTCATCCTTCAAATTGTTTAGCAGTGCCTATCCCCATCCATAATTAACATAAACTGGCTGTGATAGTCATCAACAGGAAAATTATACCAAAATGTCCTCTGTAAGTTTATTCCTGCTCTCACTGAAGATGATAGGAGTCTCATAATTAACTTCAAACAAGACTGGTTGTCTGTGTATCGTGATTATAAAATATCTTGATATATTTTTAAGGGAGAGTTCAGTTTGAGCAACTTCTTAATTGCATGTCAGGACTAAAAGGGTTGTCTGTGACCAGAGACGGCCACATTGAAAAATCAGGCAGAATTAAGGAGCATGATTTGACTTTGTGGCTACATAAATCAGTATTTGAGTTTCTCATTTGGTATTCACTGAAACGAAAACATAATCTGAGTTAATTGCTCTTCCCCAAGGTGCCTTGTTGCGCAATGTTTTATAAAATTAAAGCCTGTTAAGTACACACGAAGAAACATACTTTAAATGCAGAACATAAAATACTAGCACCTCTAATTCTGCTGTCATGTATGGTTGATTAACCTGGTACAACAGAAGCCTTGGGGAGAGTTTCTGTGCTGTTAGAAAACATATTTCCACTTAAGGGAATTTAGACAACAAAGGGATCTCACAAATCCCATTGTTGGAGGCTAGGCTGACATTCGGGGCATCCGAGCTGTCTCACAAAGCCGTGGAAGAGTAGGGGAAAAAATGCAACCTGCATCCCACTTACGGATAGTTATCTGTCACCCCAGTGCCTTCCACAGCAATTAACAAATAATTAATCAAGCCCTGTAGCCCTCCCTAGGGTGATGTTCCTGTTGGCTTCAGTGGGAATTTTCCCTGGAGTTGGAGTGAGGAGTGGGGAAAAATGTGGGTAGTGGGGGAGATGCTGGAGACAGCAGTGGGAAGTCACCGTGCTGCTGTGCTCTTGGGTGGGCAAGCTGCAAATCACCTACCTCTGAGAAACCCCAAAGCTCAAAGGTTTGAATTTCCCGAGCCACTCAAATGCACAGATATAACACAACTGGAGAAGAGCCACAGGAGACTGAGGAGATTGAGCTGGAGAGTGGCATGAGAATTATCTGTGGGGAGGACACGGTGGTCTAGGAATAACAAAAGAAATGCTGCAAGGAGACCTCCCCATCCCCAGCTGCTCCAGGCCCTACTTGCTGCTTGCAGATCCTCCTTGGACCAGGCAGGGAGCCATGGAGGGCAGATGGATTGGCAGCTGCCTGTTGGACCAGAAGCTGCACATGTGGGAAGATCAGGAAGGCTTATCAGATAGTTTGCAGCAGCGAAACTGCCTAGTAAGGCATAGTGTGGGAGCTGGGGGTATCCGGGTGAAGACCAACTGGGAGCTTGCCAGGTGTGTGTGGTTTGAGTTAGGGTGAATTGAATCTTCTCTCAGGATGAAAGTGAGCCTGTATCTTGTAACAAAACCAGCTGGTGTTTCAGGTTGCTACCTGTTTCTGCTCCTGACCTGCCCTGTGCTGCCCTCATGGCTGGCCCAGTAGCCAGTACCTCACTCTGAGCAGGTCCAAACCCTCAAGTGAAAAGGCAGAGGTGAGATAAATAGGATAGGACCCCTGGGTGGTTATAAACCTGGTGCTCCTCTTTGTTTTTCCCAACGCTGTCCTTGCACACTGTATGGAGAAGTCTTTGGCCTCAAGTTCTGCCAGGGAAGGGTTGGATTGGATATCGGGAAAAATTTCTTAATTGAAAGGGTGATCAAGCAATGGAAAACACTACCCAGGGAGGTGGTGAAATCACCATTTCTGGAAATGTTCAAAAAACATGTGCATGTAGCACCTGGGAGCATTGCTTAGTGTTGGACCTGGCAGTGCTGCGTGAACGGTTGGACTCAATGACCTCAGAGGTCTTTTCCAGCCTAAACAATTCTATAATTATCTTTTAATAAAACAAATGGCTCCTCAACACTGGAGAACCATCATCTGCAGTGTTTGTTGGGCATGTTTGGCCCACACCAGCAATGCTGAATGCAAAACTGTTTGCTGAAATGTGCCCAAATGCTTTCTTTGCTGTGTATCAGCACATCTCTTCTCAGACTTTGCAAGGAGTGTTTACATTTTATTCAGCCTCAATAACTGGGGAATTTGCTGCAGCCAATGTGCCCTGAAGAACGGGAGAGGAGACCTGGGGACACGACAGAAAGGCACTGTGGTGGCTGTCCTGGCATCTGACTTCACTGGTCTGTGGATGAGCTGTCTATATCTGGATTTTTTTTTCAGAACTCCTCCAATTCATCACAAGTAAAGGAGGAAAAAGGTGGGGATTTTGATTCTTCATGACTATTTATGTCAGCCAACTGAAACTCTGCACATTGATCCTTTACCGTGTGGTCACCTTTAAAAGCTGGTAAGATGTTTAGGGCAAAGAACAGAACTTCATACTACGTGTGACACATAAAGGAAGAGCAGTTTTTGGGGGGGCTTCACGGAATGACTATTCCCTTGACACCTGCAAAAATGAGCCTTTGAGCCTCTGCCAGAAAGTTTCTGACAGTCTTATGTAGAAAAATGCTAGATCTTCTAAAGGATGTTAGAGCTACATTTCCAGCTATCTGAGACTCTGTAGTTTTCTCAGACTTCCTAAAAAATAACAGTAGCACTTCAAAAAGTTCTTTAGCTTGTTCCTGTCAGACTCCTGGGGTAGGTGTCCAGGCCTGTTCAAATAAAATACTCCTAAATTCAGCAGATGCTGCCTCACCCCCTTCTTTCCTGCTATTTACTATTCCACCCACACCATGTTGGAGCTGCTGCAGATTGTGCTGGGGCCGGGGCTGTGCAGGTGTCTGAGGCTGGAAATTTCAGCTGCTTCCTATGCCGTCCCTGAACTTTGCCACGTCAGACACTGGGAGCGATGGGGAATCCGACCTGTGAGTCAAACATGACATTCACTGTGTAACCCACAGCATCATTTAGCCCTCTAGGCTGGAATCTGTTTGCCTTAATTATGGGCAACTGTAAAAAACTGAGAAAGATGCAAGAAATGAGATTCCACAAGCCCTTCTAGTGGTTCTGCTTGGCCTTAAGCACTTGGAAACCTCTTGAATATGTTGGCTAATCCTCCAGCACTCACTATCCTACATGACCTCTATGAATATCCTACGTGTGGCTACAGTAATTCTGACATTGAGTAATGTCTCCAGTCTTTCAAGAGCTGTACAGATTTCAACTGAGCTTTCATACTGACTCTGCTAGCAAGATCACCTACACGTTCTCACAGCAATTCTAGCTTTAAGCTAACGTGGAAATGTGCTGGTATATAAATCCTGCCATTCTGGCTCTTTGAACATGAATGCTATCAGTTTTCAAAGTTAGCCAGATAGGACAAATATGTTCCTTTACGGGATCCTTTCTTTTGATCACTGGGGGTATATCAACACCTGCTAATTCTCTGAGGCCTGTTATGGTGGAGGCTGTCTTTTTCCAAAGACTATGGAAAACATCCAGGGTGACGGTTTTTCTAGGCCAAAATTAATGTTGTGAATAATTTGGATACTCTCATCCTCCTACCCCTGTATTTCACATGCAAAGAAACACAAGCAATAGTGTGGCTTATTTGATAGACCCCAGCATTGAGCTCAGGAATTCTTGGCTCATAGCCCTGTGCTCAAACCCCTTCTCCTCCAGCACTCAAATAAGGGCCTGGTATGTTCTCAGTAATAACATCCAGTGATTTGTGCAAGTGTAATAGAACAATGCCGTATGCTTCTGTTCCTAGGCCAAATTCCCATTTTGGCTTTACTCCACTGGCTGTAATAATGTGAGGCAAATGGGAACATTTGACCCAGTGTGCTTCCAGTCTGTAGGGACTGTAGAGGTGGTCTTGTGATTTTAATGCGGAACTGCTTCGCTGTGATGCTTCAGTCTTCATTTTGAACATGGGAAGTTTCAAGGAGAAGCAGATGCTTGCATTGTACTGGATACTTCATGGGATCTGCCCGAAGGAAATGTTCCACCACTTCCACCAGTGCCCACTTAACGATGACATTCCAGTTGCTTACCCTTACAAATGTGGGGGAGTGCAGTGTTATTCTAATTCTGTGTCTGTTGAAAGGATTTTTGAAGTCTCTGGTCGTCCCGTCTATAGGAGGGTCTGTTCTGGATTATCTTAACTAAAGGATGGCCACTTACCAAGAATGGCAAATAAACCATCTGTCTTATGCAGGGAAGTGTAAAACAAATGTCTGCTCTGTTGAAGCTTGTTGAATAGGCATTATCCAAGTGCCTCATATATTGATTACAATTGTGTAGCTGATTTATTAGAAACCCCTGAAAAGGGATCAAAGGCCCAAAATCTGGGTTGACATTTGGCTAAAAAAAATGCAAGAAATTTGGAATTTTGCTTCCTAAGGAAGTTGTGGTGTTTCAACATCAGCAAAACATGCATCTTCCATCAGAAGATAATTTCAATGGAAAATCATTGATAGCTCAAATCTAAGAGAGTGTTCTTCTAATGTGTTCTTCTTCACCAGAACACTTGAAAAAACTGCTAACTTCAGGTTCCAGGAAGGACCAATGCACATTTTTCTTCATTTTGTAGAAGGACAGGGAAGATTTATGGACACAAAAATGCCTGTGGTGAGCCTGAAAATGAATCCTTCATACCCAACTTCCTGGGTTAATGCCACAACCTTCTCATGGAACTGTGGAGCTAAATTTGCTCATCATTTATGTATTGCCTCTTGTTGAAATCTTTGCTTTCTTTTTTTCTTGTTTTAAATTTTCTCTTAAGGAGCTTAAAGAAATCAAATTAACACCCCTTAAAATATTTCCTAAGAATTTAGATTAACAGTCTTTACAAAGGACTGAAAATCCTTCCAAATAAAAAAACTCCCAATACATACTTTCTCAGTAAAAACTGCACTCCTACAGTGATACGCCTCTCTTCCTTCCCTGCAGTAAATCTTGACCTTTATCTTGAAATACATCAGCGTAATAAATGAAGTATATTCATAATATATGAGTTATAAAAAGTTTCATGGTGTCCCAAGAAGTTCCGAGGGAACCTTATCTTTGCTACTGAATCTAGGGAAAAAATAATTCTAGCATTAGTGAAAATATTGATCTATAAGAGACAGAGGGAAGAAGAGCCTTGCTGAATATATTATCTGTGGGAGGAGAAGACAAAATGACTAAATATTACATGTAGTATATGTTGCCCTCCAGGTTTTGCTCCAAACTTACACAGGAAAAAAAACCAGGCTAAAAATAGAAAAAAAAAGGAAGACCTATCTTTCAGCTTGGAATGACTTCTTTAGGAAGTAGAGCACTTCAAATGCGTTCATGACTTAGGGAAGAAGGGGAAGTGATTTGTAGAGGTGTACATGTCTAATCAGGCTTTCTGAGCCAATTGCTGCACTGGGCTGGGCTGTTATTTGTGACAAGAGTTTTAAAGGTCCCTTGGAGCAAGAGCGTATCTTTGGTGGCTGACATTCTAACCCAGTGGGAAACATGGTGTAAATTAGCAGTTACAGAGACTTTCTGTTTCAGTTTCAAACAATTTAACTCAGTGGAAACAGAGAAACATTTTCCCAATACAAGAGCGTGTAGTGACAGGACAAGGGGGAGTGGCTGCAATCTGAAAGAGAGTAAGTTTATATTAGATATTAGGAAAAAATTCTTTACTATGAGGGTCCTGAGGCAATGAAACAAGATTCCCAGAGAAGTTGTGGAAGCCCCATCCTAGGAAGTGTCCAAGGCCAGGCTGGATGGGGCTTGGACCAACCTGATCTAGTGGAAGGTGTCCCTGCCCATGGCAGGAGGATGGAATGAGATGATCTTTAAGGTCTCTTCCAACCCAAACCATTCTGTGGTTTTATGATTCCATTCCTTTCCAAAAAATTACGACTATTATTACTGTATTTTCTCTAAAAGTAGAAAAAGAAGAAATGCAGTGAATAAAACAGAGACCAGGATTCATCACAATTAATTTTAGCTTTCTAAAAATTAGGAGTTTGATATAAACTAGCTCTCTGGATTCCTGCTGTTCTTGCTGGGAGACATGGGCACCAGCAGTTGTGTTCCTTTGACAGCTTTTCAGTACAGAGTGACTAAAATCATGGTTGTGCCACTCCATGGACTTCACAGGGAACTTGGCAACAAGTTTTACTTAATATCGAACGTTTAGTCAGCTACACTGAGGAGGGAGAGGCTCCATCCCAGGTAAAACCTGTGCCTTTAAAGTCAATGACAGCAATTCCAATGACTTGGATGGCAATCACATCATCTGTCATGAATATTTTATTTATGTAACTCCCTAAATCAGGATACTGCCAATCTAAAATGATTTAAGTTAGCAAAGAAAGAGGAGCTGAAATCACCCCAGCTAACTTGAAGTATTTCCGGAGTAGAGCCCTCATCTGAGCTCATCACTTTCAGATTCTTTATATAGACTGGAGAAAAAATATTAATTTTAGAGCATGATTCATATCACTAATTTTAGATTCCTTGTTTAGAATAATGCAATGAATTTCAGCCTGGAAGTGCCTAATTCTCTTCTCTTCATTGATTTACTAGAGAGTCTAGACACTCCAGATGAGCTATAGATACCTCCATTGTAAACTTTTTCTTTTGGCCATGTGAAGCCTAATTCTGAGCATAGCCCTTTTAATTCATATTTCAGGATCCTTTGCCATCTTTATCTTTTTGCCTTGATATCAAAATGAATATGCACCATCCAGGATAGTTCCACTTATAAGATTATTCCACTTCAGTCAGCAAAACTTGACCGATTTTAGAGTAAAATGTATCATAATATAAGGAGCAAGTTTCTTTCTAATCTCTTTAAGCAATGGTAAGAAAAATTTTACACATACTTCTGAATAGGTTTCACGGCACAAAAAAATCAAAGTGTTTCATAAGTATTGCTATGTAGTTCAGAAAAAAACCCAGAAAACATTAAAAAGTCCTGTTTTACATGGTCTTAAGTTCTGCCTTGCATAGTCTTCAGTCTGAAAGGAAAATATTCCATTAGGTTCATACCCATTCCAAGGCCTTCTTGCAGACATATATCATAAAGGACATAGTGTGAATATAACTGAGCCCAGAGTTTGTAGCTTAGTGGGGAATAGTCTTTAATGATTCCTTCCAGAAGCTGGAATCTTCCTGTGGAAAAAGGTCAGTCAGAAGCTTCGTTCTATGGCTTTGCTCAGACAGGATGACAAATATAGGTAAAAATTAAATTGTACACTCTGAAACTTCAGTTAGTTTCTGCTTATATGTTTTTGAGGAGAAATACATATTTTGTCAGTCATTAATTGAATATTAATATTGTGTCGTAGCTTACAACAGGACAGCAGTAATGTTCTTTAAATATTGCCAAGAGCCTTTAAACTGAGGTCTGTAGCTCTGCAGATCAACCCAATGGTCACTAATTTGTTGGGCTTTGTATCCAGGATTTTGGTTTTCTGTCTCTGGAGGTGGACATGGTTCCTCTGAGAAATTCAGAGCTGCATTAAGATCCAGGTCTTGGGATATGATGAGAATTTATATTCAGGTTCCACCTTGAGACTGATTTTTTATTACTCAGAAACATAGAACTCGGAGCTGTATTTTGATGGAAATATCAGATCAAAGCTTGACAGAAGTCAAAAACTAATTTAGGTTTTGATACCTCCTAAGAAAATAACAGAGAACAAACTAGAAAACATCAATACCTCTCTATAGTAATAAAATGGAATAAAATCATAGCATGATTTGGATTGGAAGGAACCTCAAAAATCATCTGGTTCTCACCCCCATCATGGGCAGGGATGCCACTCACTAGATCATGTTGCTCGGGGCCTTGTCCAACCTGGCCTTGAGCCAATCTGGCTCCCACACTTTGAATATTTTGTGCAGGGATAGTTTTCTTCATTTCAAAGAAAATATGACAGAAGTGAAAAAAGAAAATAGAATAACTAGAATAACTAGACAAAAACTTCACCCGTCAAAAGCGCTAACATACCAGAGGTTACTTCTCCATTTTTGGAGAAGCAAAATAAGGAATCTTTTTACCTATTTTTTTTTCCAATAAAAGAAGCAGACTGTGTAAAATAAAATGAGTTAGTGTCAACCACAACAAAAACAGAAAGAAAAGGTTACTCTTACAACATGTGGCTAAACCATGGGAGTGTCCTCCACAGGACCTTGCAGATGGTACATTCACAAACTGGTCAAAGTTCTTCTGAGGTTGTTTAGTTCTAGCCAGGTAGGGCCTTGAACCAGTTTGTTAGAAGCTCAGAAAACAGTCCTCTAAGAATGTAAGTCTCACTTTTTCTTGCTCGTACCTTCTGCTTGGCACTTGCTGTTGAACTTTGCTGAAGACTGGGTTCATGCCAGCTAGACATTTGGTTTCACATGGTATGGCCATTTTCTTGTCTTTGCCTTCAAGAAGACTTTTGCCTTGTGTACACATGCTGAAATTAGTTCAAATCTTATAACCCTAGAAGACACCTCATTATTTTGTCTTAATCTATTCCAGACAGCGTGCTTGTACAATAAGTCCCTCTGAGCTATTACTGATGACAGTAAATCCTCTGGATGACTATCAATGTTTTAAACACTGTGAATTCTAATCTGACTGAGGTCTATGGAAGTCAGGTGCTCTTTGATGGTCTATCTCTATTATACAGGCACAAAGAAGCACCAAGGAGAGAAAATAAAAGGCTTATATGGGAACACTGATGGTTGATGGGATTTTTTTTTGTTGTTTTGAAGAGATATTAGTTTTGAAGGTCTGGGCAAATTCACACCCTTGCTTAAAAAGTCCTTTGTGTCCTTTACATTTCCCTTATATGGACTCATATGTCACCATTGTGTGGATGGAGTGGCTTTGATGGCAAGGTTTCAGAATCCAGTCACTTCTGTCAGTCAGTCATTGAGTTACTAACACAACTATGACTGTTAAAGGTGTACCTAGAACTGGAATTACAGGAGAATAACTTCTTGAAGTGCCCAAGGGGAAAGCTGAATAAACAAGGGCTTCCAGCCTGCTCAAAAATGTGTCAAAATGATGTCTGCAAAATGTAATAATGGCTTAATAGAAACTCAGGCCATACACTGTCCAGTAAAATGTGAATGTAAATGTTTGGAAGACTGTTGTGCGCCTAACAAGCTGTGTTGGAATCTATTATTTGGCTTGGATTTCACAGAGTGTGTGATGGGGCCTTGTTTAATGTGGAGCCTTGATTTCCCTCATTATTTCAGTTTACCTTTTTATTTTCTCAATGTGCTCATATCATGATGGCATTTGGCATTTCTCAGCTTTCAATTTGCGTTCAGTGTGAGACCTGGATTAATCCCTCAGCTGATGTAACCCTGCACACTTCATTAGCACCAAGCAGATTTACATCAGCTGAGGATGTGTTTTTAGACCATTTTCACCCACAATTTTTCCGCCTCTTTTATTTCTTTTTTCTGTCTCGTATTTGTCTAATTAAAGAAGAAATTTGGTTGAGCACATCTTGGGATCTACATGAAAACTTCAGACTGAGGACAGAGTGATGTCTCCCCTTCAAAATCCGAATATTTGTTTTTTAATGAGGAGTTCAAATTCAAAAGGACAAATTAAAACTGAGTTAGAAGTTGTATACAAGAATTTTCTTTGACTGTTGCTTTAAAATCTATCAGAGGCATATTTGATGTTTTTGCAGCTGTATGGCTCTTATGCAACCTAAGGACCATTTATTGGAATTTTTGAGTGAACTTTTGTTTTTATAGGTGTGTAAATGTGTTATCGAAGATGTCTTGGCATTTTAACCAACGACCTAAATTTTGTCGACTTTAGTAAAAAATGTAACTCCCTTTTTTACTTTTCAGAAAACCCCTTTGGTTGACAGGTGCTGTTTGTCCCACAGTGAGCCTTTCAGTGCATACATTTTACTAAGAGGTGGTTTGGATTGAAAAATAATAACACAATAAGTTAAATTCAGTCCTTGATTACACCTCTGTAAACCTGGAGTAAAGCAATGAAAACAGAAAGAATTTTTCAGCATTTGCATCTATCTGCACAAAAGCAGAAGATTCTTCTGGGCAGAAACAAAATCTGTTTTGACACTTCGCATGGAATCTAGTCTATCCTGGTTTTTATAGATCTCCTTTCTTTTTTGTGGGCTTAGGAATAATTATTTTTCTTTGAGACAAGAGGAGAGTTTTGCTCACAGTCTGAAACCAGGAGTTTTTCAGGTATGAACCAGAGAAAAATAAAGAGGTTTATGTTGGGCTCCTCACTCATTTACATGCAATGCTACGTCTTCTGGATATTTCAATAGCATGAGCTTTATTTGGTGGCCAAGGGAAGACTCAAATGAGTGAGTGATGGCCGTTTGCTTCAACTTGCTGATTACCATTACATTTCAAGATGGAACAAAGTGCCTGGTGGGAGAAAAAGCACTAATCTTCTGGGCCAAGAGATGAGATGTGTAAATGTTATCACTGAATCACAAAATTCAGCTGTTACCCATTTTCTTTTTTGTTTGTTTGTTTGGTTTTGTTTTTTAATCTTGATAACATTTCTAATGTAGTCTGTCTGCCTTCCTGAGTGCCAGTGTGCTGGTTTTGAATGAGAATCCAGCTACTTCATTAAGAAGTAGACATATATATACATACGTGTGTGTGTGTATATATATATATTTATACCACTAAGAAAAGTGTTAACAAAAATTACTCTTATATTCTAATTAAAGAGATTTAAAGCCTAGTTCCTTGCCACCTCAGTCATTGCGTGCTTTGCCATTGACATCATTAGGAGAAGGATTGACTTGATCATTCCCGGGAGTCCTACAGAATAATTTTTCAGCCTTGATTTATCCTTACTTTGGGCTGGGCTGAATCCATAAGATTTGTCTAGTTTGATGGGACAGAAGGACAGACAAGACTTGGTTTTCAAGCATGACGCTGTTCCTATTTACAAAATTTGCTTCCTGAAAAGCCCTTGGAGAACCAGAGTGAAGGGAATGTGTTCCTCATTGCTGTGCCCAGACTTTAAACCCAGCTCAAACCTACACTTGCAGCTCCATGACATAGCTACAGGGGCAGTAGGTGAGATGAGCACTGGTCTTAGAAACTCTGCCCCATCAACCTTTGTTATGGTCGGTTCTTATAATTTTTAACCTTTCTTTTTGTTCTCCTTTTGACTCCTTCCACTCTGTCAGCCTGAAAGCAAAACCCCAAGTCTTGTGTCCTGAGTACAGTTGCATTGCTGCTACTTTCAGTTACACACAACAGGCATGTTGATGTCCAAAAAAAATTTATTCTTTTTTGCTACGACATCAAGTTACTGATGTCTCGGGCTGTGAGCTGACCTCTCCTTCTTAGGTTTGCTGACAGCCAGGCAAACTGAATTCTCTAGAAAAAGTCCAACACCGTGCCAGTGGTGGTGCTTTAGTTAACCACACTAAATGGTACCTGATCCACCTCCAGAGAGAGCCTGAAATGTGTGAGGTGCACTGATTCAGCACTGACCACTGTGTGCCATTGCTCTAACATTCCTTCAGGATGGCCAGAGCTGGCCTTGGTTCTCCATCTGCTTCATCTCCTTAAGGCAGTGACCCCCTCATGACCACTGTTTTCTCTCCCCCTTCTTCTGCTGTGTCAGAACTGACAGCTGAGCTGGATGCTGATGAGTCAAGGCTTGGTGGAACCCCAAACACGTATTTGTGGATAATAAATTCAGACCTTGAATGAACACCCATGTTGTAGCAGACGGGTACCAGGTGAGTGTTGGCAATGTGGGATGTGGATTAATTCAAAGGATACTGAGGCTGTAATTTACAACCTCCTGGTGTATTTTATTTTTAAACACTTGATTCATTAACACTTCTCTAGATGTTAAAAGAGCTTCATAAATCGATTGGTAGCCAGGAAAAATGAGCAGCAATGAGGTCATTTCAGTCGGAATGGGCTCATTACCACGCTAACTGTCAAAACTTTTTGAAGCCAGATTTATTCCTTCTCCCTTCTTTCTAACAGCCAACACAGGCTGAGGGTATTTGGTTTGATTTTTTTTTTTCTTGTAGGATAAGAAGAAATTTTAAAAAATCAAATTCAGGAAAAGATAGGTAAACAGCAGATTTTCCTAGAGAGCTGAGAATCATTTGAAGTAGAGATTCTCACTGATCTTGGATCTGGTTTGGTCCAAGACTGGACAGAGTGACTTGTAAGTTTGTCCCTTAGGAAAAACTATGTGAAATGAGGATTAGCTTTATCCTCTTTTAGTGCAGCATCATTTTCAAGTCGTGGCAGGGAAAATACTGGTGTAAAAACAAGCTAAAGAAAGGGAAACCTTCATTCTGTCTCCACATTTCTCAGATTTCTTTTTTCCATCATCTGAGTGAAAGCACAATGAGGCTGGATCATCAATGAAAACCTGAACTCCAAGAGCAAATCACTCAAGTCCTGAAGCAGAAGGTCAAGGGTGAGATCTTCAGGTGGCTGTAATTCGTAATGTTCACACTTGCTGAGAGAGGCTTTGATGAGTCCAGTCAGCTCAGGGAATCCTCAGCTCTGATCTACAAAACAGGCTACCATGAAGAGATAGAGCATGTTCCTGAGGACAGATAGAGCGTTCCCCTCTGGTTCACTTTGGACAAATGGAAAGGAAGATATCTTCGGGCTAGTGTAAGATTATGAATCCCTTCACTGGTGTGTTTATTCTTGATCGCGTAACACACAATTACTCTGTCCTTCCTGTTCATCCACTCTTGCCCTTCTTATCTGTTACATTTCATGATAGTGGTTGAATTGCTTGATCAAAGGAAGCTCTGGCTGGGATTTATCTCAGCTAACTGTAGGCAACCAACACATAGGCAGGTAAGTCTGAGTTAGTCACTCTAGGCTGCTTTTATTGTCAATAGAGATAAACAGGTATCTCTAGAGAGTAATTAATCTGATACTTGTTTGATATCTATATTAGGATGAGATGAATCACCTTCTCCAGACGCCTCTTCCTCTCTATTCACTGTAAAGGGAACTGAGGATGAATAGCTTAGATGTAGGCATCTGTGTTATAGATGCTTTAAGATAGGGAGATAAATCCAACCTCAGGGGAACCCTAGTCCTGAAAGTCTAAATGGGTAATGATTCTAGAAAACTCATTACAGAACTAAAGATAATGGTTGAAAAGAACTTAGGATCTCAGAACATGAAATACGCAGTGTTTTCTACAATAATCAACAATATTGGTGGGTATGTTTGAGACTTTCATGCTGTAGATCACTGTGGGATGGTGTGTGCTTCGTGACCTGCTTGCTCTGCAGAAATGGTTCCTGTTGAATTGCCACCTTTGTGCTGGTGGCAAAAACCGTGCAGTGTCATCACTGTGCTTTTCCTGCTCATACCCACCTCTGATTAACTGCTTCAAGTTAGAGGATCCATGAAACACAGGTTTAAATCAAAGGATTCGGGCCCTAGTTTTGAGACACACAGTGTCTACCCAGGCTCTGACTACACAAACCTGTCCAAGCGTATTTGTCTCCCACAGTCAAGCTCTTCAGCAGGGAAATTAACCTTCTGTATTCAGACACTTCAGACACTTCAGTAGGGAAATTCTTTCTCCTGCGGAAAACACCTACTGATTGCATGAATGACCTTTTCTTTCTCTAAGTACAGACAGATCCCACAGAAATGGTTTTGACTAGATAACTAAATTCTGTGTCAACCAAAGGCTGCAAATCTTACATGTAATGTCATCTTGCTTATAAAGTGCTGGAAGGGATATGTGGGAAATGTGTATGTCTGCAGGGAAGGAGGAAAATTTCTGCCGGAGAAGTGGTAAAGATGTTATGATCAGAGGTGTCATTACAGCTTTTCATTAAGGCTCTGCTGAGTACAGAGGGATCATACTTTACCAGCTCTGCTGCTGGTATTGTTTCTGCCATCTCTCTTGTTAATCAAGGTTCTTTGAATATTAGGCTAGGGAAAGATCTGTGGCTGGTAGCTTGCCTAGTTGATAGTTATGTTTCTTTTTATCAGACAGGAGATGAGAGCCAAGATAATACGAGTTTGCCATGGTTTAAGTCCAGACAACAAGTAAGTACCTCATGGCTGTTCAGTCAATGGCCCTTGGAGGGATGGAGAGGAAAGTTAGAAAAAGGTAAAACATGTGGGTTGAGATAAGAGCAGTTTCATAATTGAAATAAAGTACAATATAGTAATAATAATAATAATAGCAATAGCAACAACAATAATAAGAATTACAAGGAAAAGGGAGGTAACAAAAAGAGGAATAAAATCCAAGTAAGACAAGTGATGCCCAACACAATTGCTCACCACCTGCTGACCAAAGCCCAGCCCATCCTGAGCAGTGATTGGCCCCTCCTGGACAACTCCTCCCAGTTTCCTCCCAGTTTACATATCGAGCATGACAGTGTATGGCATGGAATATTGCTTTGGCCAGTTTGGGTCTGCTGTTCTGGCCATGCTCCTTTCCAGCTTCTTGTGTAGCTCCTCACTGGCAGAGCCTGGGAAACTGAAAGTCCTTGATTTAGGGTAACCACTAATCAACAACTAAACCATCAATGTGTTATCAACATTATTTTCCTACTAAATTTAAAACAGTGCTTAACCAGCAACTAGGAAGAAAATTAACTCTATTCCATCTGAAACTAGTCGAGAGCTCCATTCTCCTTTCGTTTGTACAGCTTCCCTTGAAACTAATTGTAGTTACATATCAGTGTTACCTTACAGTTGTCATTGTCTGGTTTTGGCAGGCTATTTGAAGCAATTGAGGTCAGATGAATACTAATTACACAGTCAAGACCCATTAGGGAATAAGAATAATTCCAGGTGACTGTGTTAACATTACTCTGTACTGAACTCTGTCCCTAAGATGGAAATGTTTCTTCTTTCTTAGTCATTTTCATAGCAAAACAAAAATCCAAAGGTTTCTAGTTTAGTTTCTTATAGCTGAATTAAAGGTGAGTACTTTTTGAACTTTTACTAGTGGGTATTTATGACTCAAAAACATTTAAGAAGAATTAAGTAAGGACACTTCTCTGCTACTTAATGTATTTCAGAATTTTTTTCTCATGTCATTTGTTAACAAGGAAATTGCAGTTTTTGTAGGTGTCAATATAAATGACCAGATATTTTTTCTTGTGTATAAATACCACACCACTAAAGACCAAGAATACATTTGTTTCTTCCAAGTCTCTTGTTTTATGTAGACAACTCACAGCTGTCAAACGGGTGCTTAAACAGAACTTGTGAAGGTGATTTGCTGAAGCAGGAAATGCTCATTTGTCCTTTTCTGAAGGTATGAATGTCATCATTTCCTTCTCTCTTTGTTTGTTACTCAGAATGAAAGGCCAAGAAAAAAAAAAAAAAAAAAAAGAAAAGAAAAAAAAGAAAGGAAAACATTTATGTCCCTTAGTTTGACTAGAAGATAGTCAGGAGAGCAGAAGCTGTCAAGCTTTCTTTGAGGGATATGTATTTAGGATACATAACCAGCTGGACAAATACAGGTAGAGTATAATTACCTTCTAGCTCTGGCATAAAATGAAACTAGTTCTGGAGCAGGCACTAGAGCTACATAAGGACTAAATTTTAAATAGATAAACTGAAGTGCAAAGGCATCTTCATGTGATGGGTGGGGAAAAGAGACCCATGGAGATTAAAGACTGGAGCACCAGAAGATTTAGACATGCATTAAGGTCCCTTGCTCTGAAGGAGGCCCAGAAACCAAGGCTAGCCAAGCTCCTGGCTTGTTTCTGTATTTTAAATTACTCACAGTCCAATTGTGCCCCTCCTTGTGTGAAGCACATGGAGAACTGGCTCCAGGACACAGTTCTCATGGGGTGTCCTGGGGAGACTGAGCCCTTTGCATGCAAAGTGCCACTTAGGAATGGGTTTGCAGTGCAGAACTCTGGGTACAACTCCTATTGTGTAGGGCATAGACATCACCCTTAATCCCTGAGCGAGCTGGTCCAGCCAGGGCTTACATTTCTGATCTCCAGACCCTTCCACATCCCTAACAGAGGCAGGTCACAATCCAGCCAGAGCTGAATTACTCACACTTCAAAGCTTCCATTTTCACCAGTAATACAAGTCAGCACCTGAAATACTTTCTTTTGAAAACAAAGCCTCTCACAGGCCTGTAGGTCATTTCTTGGGTCTCTTATTAAATCACTGGGTGGTGTGGCTGAGGGCAGAGCTGGGACCCTTGGCTGCTGTGCCTCAGTGGAGAATAACTGTGCATGAACCTTGAAGAACCAATGAACCAATGAACCTTGTAGAACCTCACCAGTGACACCACTATTTTGTCAGCCAACTTGAGCTCACAGGACTTTTTTTACCCCAAGTATCACATCCCTCCTGCTCCCTCCTAATCTTTCCCACTTCTTTGTTTCCAAAGATGCTCAAGTCTCACTCATGTTTCCAAACCCCTACAAGTGTAGAAGAATTAAATGAGAGGGTTTCACCCTCATTGGCAGTAAGTGCATCTTGATTTCAAGCTTTTATTTAATTGGCAGTCTGGGTTTTTTTTTCCTTTCTAAATTCCTCTCTACAAACCACCTCATAGCGAAAGAGGCCAATTTTCTGGACAGTTATCAGGCAGCTTTCATCCCTTTCCTGATGCACAGGCCACCAAACTAATTGTTTCATGCTCTCAATTTCACACTCCAGAAATGACACAGAAAAGTAACTGGAACACATGTTCCACAGAAATGGTACCAGAAATAACAGATTTGCCCCATAGTATTAATTCTTTCAAGACAAATTGATTTTTTTCCCTAAAACTTTTAAGTTCAAGGAAATAGCATGCTTCTATCATAGATAATATACCCCATTTCTGGGAATCATCAGTGACCCATTCTTCCCCCTTTCCCCATCCCAGTTCTTTGTCCTCAAGACACCAAAATGTAATGAAGACATTCCATTAAAACATGGTGGAATCCCCTGGGTTCTGGAGAAGTTGATGCCGTGTCTCAGAATGACAAGACATTCGAAAAGTAAACTCAAATTACAGATTGATGTGCATGTCACAGGTACGATCTGTTTGTTACAGGCATCCAGACTTCATATGCAATAGCCATTTCTTATATTATATACAGATATAAATATATACACACACTATTGTGTATCTGTAATATCCACAGAGAACATAAAAGGTCATTTTTTTGATTAGCAAGGGAAAATCTGTAACATGATGGAATCACAGAATATCCTGAGTTGGAAGGCACCCACAAGGGCCATCAAGATCAACTCTTAGCCCTGCACAGGACACCCCAACAATCTCACCATGTGCCCGAGAGCATTATCCAAACACTCCTTGGGCTCTGGCAGCCTTGGTGCCATGACTACTTCCCTGGGGAATCTCTTTCAGTGCCCAACCACCCTCTGATGCACCACTCTCCTGTCCTGTCCTGTCCTGTCCTGTCCTGTCCTGTCCTCTCCTCTCCTCTCCTCTTCTCTCCTCTCCTTTTTCCTCCCTGCCCAGGATACTTTTTCTTTCTTTCACTGACTCAGTTTAAATGACATTCCAGCACTTCACAGGAACATTCTGTTGGGTGATCTAGTGTGAAAATGTAGAATTTCTAAGCACCATATCGAACTTTTCAGTTACATCTCAGATGAGAAAGCATAAAGGCATTATTCATATTGTGTTTGCCTGTGCCAATAAATCCCAGCTTCTCAATGGAGAGACTGTGAAGTGAAATGGAACGAAAGACCTCATGGTATCACAGAATGAAAAAAAAAGTCATGTGCCAAGGGAGTGACAGTCTTCCAATGGATTCTTTTCATTGAATACATGGAGTGAATTATACTTGCCTCCAGCCACTACAACTTAGATAGAACTTCAGCCAAGAATGAAAAATTAATATATCTATACTTCTGAGGTTGCAGTAGCCCTTATCCCAGACCAAGAAAGTCTTGACGACTTATTTTCTTAGCAGATCCCTGGGTGAATTTGATTGTAGGAAAAAAGTCCTCTAAAGCAGCCCAGTGGAGAGAGATGTAAGAAAAAGCCACAGCTGAAAAATGAAGCCTCACAAATCTCATTTGTGTTTTATGCAGTGAGACCAACTTCAGCACAAATTGCTAAATTGATAAGGTATTTTTTTGTCCCTTCTCATGTTTCTCATAATATGGTTAGATACCTTTCTGAAATCCATGCTTCACCTAACCAGCTTGGACTTAGTGCTGTGGTGGATTTCTCCCAGGTTTATATGGGATAGGAGCAATGAAAATTCCCTTCTACCATTCAAAAGAGCTCATATGTGAATAAATTCTGTAAAGGCCCTACTACCTCTAATTTTCCCACTGCTTTTAAGTAAAACTCCAAAAGACAAGCACAATTTAATAGAAACATAGAATCACAGAATGAGTTGGAAGGGACCTTAGAGCTCACATAGTGCCAACATCTCTGCCATGAGCAAGGTCACCTTTCACTAGACCAGATTATTCTAAGCCCATCCAACCTGGTCTTGAACACTTCCAGGGATGAGGCATCCATAATTACTCTGGGGAACTTGTGCCAGGGCCTCACCACCTTCACAGTAAAGAATTTCTTCCTTATATCTAACCTAATTTTCCCCTGTTTCAGTTTGAACCCATTACTCCTTGTCCTACCACTATAGTTCTTGATGAAACTTGTCTAAGACAAGAAAAATGAATATGAAAGCTGTTATAATATTACAGAAATCTGAAGCAAAGTGTCATCTTCATGCTGGAGAAAAATTGGACAACTTAAATACAGGGTGTGTTGTCTTCCCTCCATGTAGATGGTTTGTGCTTTTGTCCAGGCAGACAAGATGACATTAGTCCCACTCTGCTCAAAAGTGGGAGCTAGACATACCTAGGCTGATACCCATCTGATATCCATCTACTGTGGTCTTAAAGGTTATGGAGGAAGATTCCACAACCTCCCTTAATATCCAGACTCTGTGATTATGGGACTTGTTATTCAGCATGCACTCTGAACAGATAACCTAAATCCTTCCTGCAGCAGATTGAACAATTTTTTCCCCTGTCTTATCCTCAGTGCCACTGGGAAACAAAGATTACCATCATCACTAAAACAGCCTTTTCTGCATGGGAGGAAAGCTTGATTGTCCTCTTTGAACCTCCTCCTTTCTTGACCAAACAAATCTTATTCCTGAAAACTGTCCTTGCAGGCGATGCTTTCTACTGGCATCTCTCTTCAGTACATCTATACGTCTCCTGCTGGAAAGCTCCCACATGTCGGGAATTTATGTCTCGGAGCTCCCAAGTATATGTTTCTTAGAGCCATAGGATGGTTTGGGTTGGAAGGGACCTTAAGGACTATCTCGTTCCAACACCCTTGCCATAAGCAGGGGCACCTTTCATGAGAGCAGCTTCCTCAAACCCATGTCCTACCAGGCCAGTTCCATGCTTACCTGGGCTAAATATAATTTCTTGGTATTGCTGACCATTTCTCCAGTTTACCAAGAAAACATGGATCCTGATCTTTTCTGGAGTTTTTGAAAGCTCTCTCTCAACAGCGTTGTGTGCTGATTCTATACAGGTACTGCCCAGTCTGTCATTGAGTGGTTTTCAAACTCTGGGACATCTCTTCCACAGTACTTTGAGTATTTTTTGCAACTAGTCCTGCACCTGCTTTTCAGTGATCATACCCGGGCTTCAGAAGCATGTTTGCTGATAAGAATGACTCAAGGGAATGTGCTACAAACCTTGGAACGGTTTTGTTATATCAGATTTTTATGTACCTCCATCCATTATGCCAACTATCCTGGCACTAAAAGGAATTAGATTGATTTGACATGACTTGTTCTTCACAAACTCATGTTTCATCTTCTATCTTATTACTACCTGGCTTGCTTACAAATGGTTCAGTGATCAATGTGTTTCAGTGTGTTTCTAGGCTTCAAAGTGAAACTGAGACTGGCTCATAATCGCTGGCTTGTCTTTTATTAGAATAAGTCCTCTGCTTGCCCTTCTGTAGTGCTCACACAGTCTCTTGCATTTTCAGATGAGAACTTGTGTTTTCAGATGAAATTACACAAAGGAAGCTCTGTGAGGCTCATAACCATGTAAATGTCCAGCTTCATATCTTCCCCCAGTCAAAATGAGAGCTCATGGTGTTCTGGCACACATCTATGACCTCCCTTCATCCTTGACCGAGAAGCTTGTTCCACTGGCCAGCTGCATCTGGCTGTCTTTGGCCATGGGTTGGGATGGTCATGTCCTCTTCAGGGATGGTCTGACATGGGAATCTACTTTCTCCTGTCTGTTTCTTCTCCTTTAATCCATCTCTGGTTGTGTAGTCCTGGACATTATCCACTCACCCATCTGTCAATGCCCAGATGCAATCATATCTGATAGGTGTTGGACAACCAAAGTGAGCTGTATCACTCTCCTCTATGACCTCAGTTCAACAAGGGGACATTCAGAAATAATAAAAAAAAAAAAAGATAAAGTTTAAAATAGATCAAAGAAAATATATTCTCTGCAGTGAGCTGTCACATGATATCCATATGATGGGATGGACGTTGGACCTCTTATCCCAGCCTCCTGGAGACCAAGAGCCATATTCCTCACAAAGACCAGGGTCCTAGAAGGAATAAAATCAAAACTAAATGCCACAAAGAAATAATTATTTCAAAAACCAGGTTGTGTTACTGCAAGCTTGACCAGCTAATGCCAGAAGCCAAGAGGCCTCAGTTGAGGCGCAAACAGTGAACCCTCTTTTGTGATTTAAAGGGGAAAGAAATGGGACTGTTTTAAGATACCAAACCTCAGCTAATGTTTCCCCAGTAGAAAAATGGTTACTACCCTGTAAGTCATGATGACTTCTTATAAAGCTCTTCACATTATTATCTGAGGCAAGGTAGACACAAAGGTGAACAGAGAATAAATTTAGGAAGATTATAAAAAATTGATGATATAAACAAATTTCTGGTTAATGAACAAGGATGAAAGATTTCTGGGCAATTCACAATTATTTGCATCCATCATAATAACCTTTAGTCTTATTAACCTTCTATTAGTTCCTATTCACAAACTATTCCTATTAACATCCCCAACAGGATACAGAAATAATTCCATGAGTGGTCTAATCAGAATAGCACTGACTGTTTATTTATAGTCTGTTGTGTCCTCTTTTTATTATCCTGCTCAGCTCCAGGTTTACAGACTGGAAACAGTTTTCACTTCCTTTTCTAAAATCAGTTTCTCATAGCTGTGCTGTTTCTTCAGGACGCAGACCCAAAAGGAAGCAGCATTGCTGGTACTGTAGGAAATGTAAAAAAGAAACACCAGAGAAGGAAACATCTGATTGTGATCTTGTCTAATAGTAGTTTACAGGCAGTTTTCCTAGAAGTAGATGGTACAGATTTTCAAAGCAAAAGATATGAATTTTGAGACCACCAGAAATTCTTACCAAAATGTATGAATAAAGAAATTTGGGTAGGAGGGGGTAGATCAGCCAGATTATTGTAAGAATCACCTTCAGTTAATCTCAAACAAAAACTCAGTGCTTTTTGTCAGTGAGATGAAAGGAAGTGAAAAAAAAAGTGTGTGGCTCGTCAACCCACAGACATGCAGTTTGAACACGAGGAAACTTTCCAGTGTATTTATACTAAATAACCGAATGCTATATTTAAGAACAATCACAAATAAGTATCTGCATCCAGTTTGATAGGAAAGCCCCATCTGAAAATGACAAGGAAGAAGAACAAAATTAAAATACATTGAAGTGATGCTTTCCCAATTTGATTCAGAGCCTGTGAGGAGTCCTGTGGGGCTGCCTGGTTTTGATGACTCTGAAGGCATTTTGCCCAGCCCTTGTCCTTTGTTCAAACTCTTTCACGCTCCAGCTCTCGGTTTCCTTGCTGGTTTCCTCAGCTCCCTCAGTGTGTCACAGCTCTCCCCCTGTCTGTCTCCCCTCCCAGCACAGGCACGGGGACATTCCTTGCAGAAGGAGCTGCATTGTTTGCAGGCAAATCAGGTGTCAGAGCTTTTAGTAGTCGCCACTTCCTCCCGAACACAAAACTGCACTTCCAGCAATACATCACTGCCATTGTACAGGTTGGTTTGCAAAGAACTTTCTGAGGTCAGCATCCTTCACCAGATCCTCAGCTATTACCAGGTTTATTATGAGGGAAATGCACAGCTGGCTGGGGGGGGCTGTTGGATAACTTGTCTCTGCTGCTGGGAACAGCTTTGACCCAGTGGTGAATAGTAAGGAGATCTGTAATGGCAGGAGAAGCATTGCTGAAGAAAGAAAATAATTTATTTCCCCTTCTCAGCTGATGGGAGAGTAGCTGGGATTTATTTTCTTTTGCAGGTTGTGCAAGGTGGAGCAGCCTCCTTGTTCTTTTGTTCTGTGCCTTTGGTAGTTTGACTCATGAGTAGGGAAAATGTAAAGGTGCAGTGGATGAATTTGTCTGTGGGGCACAGTGACACAAGAGCAGTTGGGATGAGTCTGAGATCTTGGCAAGAATCAGCTGGTTTGTAGCCCTGCTATCACAGGGCAAGAGCAGATGCCAAGAAGAAGTCCTAGGAGTCACTTTTGAATCTGGCATCTTCCATAGAATCATAGAAAGCTTTGTGTTGGAAGATGGGCAGGGACATCTCCCACTAGACGAGGTTGCTTCAAGCCCCATCCAACCTGGCCTTGAACACTTCCAGGGATGGGGAATCCAGAACTTCTCTGGGCAGCCTATGCCAGGGCCTCACCACCCTCACAGGGAAGAATTTCTTTACATCTAATTATAACCCAGGTATTGCTCTCCAGACAGCACAACTTCCTCCCCACCCTGTGCATTGCAGTGTATTGATACATTAATAAAAGTATTAATAAAGGTAAGAAATTAGTGTTTGATCATCTGCATTTACTAAGTGGGTGAAGAATGATGGTTCTGTGCTGTGTTTTTGCAGCATGTTTCTATGTGATGTCATCAGAACTGGCAAAGCTAGTCCATGAATAAAGGCTCAGCATTTGTTGCTGTTGTGTGTGACTTTGTCAGCTGTTGTGTGTGACTTTCAGAGCTTCTCAAGACTGAAATGAAAAGAGAGCACGTACCAGAGGAGTTTAACTTCCACTGAAATTTTCCTCATGAGTTAGCAACCGAGCTGATGATAGACAGCGTTCGGTCCAGCAAAACACCTTTTCTCCCCTTCCCCACTTTCAAATAGGAGGGGTTGTAGAAGGAGTAGAGGTTGTCAGATGCTGTGGACCTGAGCCAGAGTGGAGAGAACCTGTAGCTGGTAGAATGGGTAGGAGAGAGGAAGAGTGAGTTAGCCTTTTTCACTCACGCGTGGGAGAAAGGCAATGCTATTAAACACCGTTCAGCTCTAATGCAACTAAAAGATTGTAAATGACAAGCTGTGACACTTCCTGTGGATCTGAGTCATTGTTTGAGCCCAACATTACCTTTCAGTGACTGGAGCAGCAATGTGTAGCCAGCTGGCAGCACACTGCCAGAAAGGACAGTGAGGGAGCCGTATCAGAATTGTTAATCTTACTATTAGGATATCTGGTTTATCTGTGGTTGCAGTAACAATGCTCCAAACGTGTGGCAGTGAGAGCAGCAGTCACAGTGCTGTGTGTTCTGCTGGCTATAGGGAGCTAAGGCCAGCTCTAACATGAAAATGTCAGGAGTTGCTTAGGATAGCAAGTTGCGGCAACTGGCAAAATCATAGAGTTGGGTTGGAAGGGACCTTGAAGATCACCTTGTTGCAATTCCCCTGCCAAGGGAAGGGACGCCTTCCACTAGGCCAGGTTGCTCAGAGCCCCATCCAGCCTGGCCCTGAACACTTTCAGGGATGGGGCAGCCACAGCTTCTCTGGGCAGCCTGTGCCAGGGCCTCCCCACCCTCACAGGGAAGAAATTGCACTTGAAGATGGTGCCAATTCCTTGGCAGAAGGTCATTGGATCCTACTGACCATGAGAGCTCCTTCAAAGTCTCCTGACTGGAGATGTAGGAGGATATTCAAGATGCACTCATATAAAATCTGTTCTTTTTCCCCCCGCCTTGGTGGCTTGGTTTGGTTCGTAATGTAATTAATGTTTTTCTGGGACATGTTAGGAAAATTCTAACCCCTCGCATACAAGTGGGGGACGATTACCTAGGAGCACCAAGCAAGGGATAAACTGACAAAGTTCTGGTGTGGTAGGAAGTGCCATATCCATGTCCTTCATATGCAAACCCCTCTCCTCTTAAGGACAGTGATGAACAAGATGATTTCTCCGTGGCTTGGCTTTGGCCTTTGCTGTTCAACCAAGGGAAGGCTGAAGGAAATACAGTCATTCTGCTTTCCCAGTCTGGGTGCTGTCTGTGTTGTGTGTGTCTCCTGCAGGGCTACCACACAGGGGTGCCATGCTCAGGTCCTGGTGGGCTTGGGACAGACTAGGTGGAATCCTGGTTGCATTATTCCTCACACAGACACCTGGCTGCTAGGAAGTGTGCCAAGACCACCGTATGGACTTCATCTCCTCTACCAATCAGCTGGAGAAGTACAGCCCTTAATTTCTTTGCTTTAGGCTGAGTGCTCTGAAATGAATTACTTTTGAAGCTGTACACCCCTTTCCTCCTTCCCTCTCTGCCCCACACACGCATCCTCTCCTTTCCTCTGAGGGAAGTGCTGCCACACAACGCTGCGGGGAAGAAAAAGGGATGACTGACACCAGATTTATTTGAAAGGTGCTTTTAAGGCATCAGCCTAGGGACGCTGTGGGAAGTCTGGCCCCAGAAGGTGAGAGGTAGCTCAGGAGTCAGAAGAGAAAGGTGGAGCAGGGCCAGCTAAAGCCAGGCTAAGCCACCTCTTCTGTTCTTTGCGTTTAAAACCTCCTGCCCTCAGTTAATCTATCATTTGCTTGTCATCTAGCTATTGATTTTACGTGCAGGTAATATTGTGTCTTGGTGCAAAATATTTATATGCACAGACATAAAATAATAAGTAGATTAAAGAATAGGTAGATAGCAAGATGAATTGATACGCTGTGTTTCCATACGGTGCTGAACGCTGGTGCAACACCACTTGAATGAAAATCAATAAACAACAAACCAGTGACAGAATAGCTGGAGGAAGCACTGTGTGTCTGTCTATCCACCTACCAACATACCTGTCTTCCACCTTGTCATAAAGTGTTTCTTAAGCCCATAAACCTTCTTGCTGGTTTGGGGTAAAATACTTTTGTAGTAAATACATACAAAAGCTTTTTTCCAATTTCCGCCCAAAAAGAGAATGTCTGTGTTTAAGTCAATGCCCAGTGAAATAAATAAGGTTTGGACTGACTTCGATCCTGACTTTTTGCAAAGTTTCCATCTAAGGCACATTTGAAAATAGCAACAAAAAAAGGTATATTTGCAGTAGATTTTTATTACTCTGTGTGACGGCTTGCCTGGCCAGGAATGCACAGATACCAGTTTGAGGTCTCACAAGTAAAGAGCCCCTGCTATTCAGCTCAATTTCTTTATTATTCTTAAGATCTATGTGGTTATTCAAGATATATGTATGTCTAAAAAATCTATCTATATATCATGACATTATATATAAAACGTATATTATATCTATATATCTCTATGTTATAAATGCCTGTGTGTAACATGTCTGTGTGGTGCATGTACATTAGAAAACTCTGTGAATATTTGGAAAAATCCTCTGTGTTGCATAACGCAGACAGGCACTCAAACATTTGTCAAGGATTCCAGGCGGTGTGAAGGTAAGTTGAGTGAAAATGTTTATGTGAATGTTCAAAGCCGGGGAAGTTTGAATCTTGTACAATACAATTAAAATGTGTATTTTAGTGATAACTGAATCAGAAATAAACACAAAGAAAATATGAGAGAAGAAAGGAGGAAAAAATTACGCACTGCCGACATGCTCTGAATTAATTTGCTAGGTAGGAACCATGATGTCGATGTAGATATTCTATCTGCAGCGAGCTCCACAGTGAGAGGAATAACCTCTATCTAATACTGCATTGATATGAAGGACTTTGACACACTTTGGAAACACGAGTGATACACTGGAATTGAAAAAAACCAGCATTTCTGCGTTATAGGGTCCAAAGGAAATAATTTATGCTGCAGGCTTTTTTGTTCTAGCGACGATTATTTTATGGGAAATAGGTTTTGATTTCTAAACTTAGCCATGCTGCCCACAAACAGTACTTTCTGGGGATTAGCGATTGATCTTTCCATTTCTCAGCTTTCTTGGTTCTCTTCACATCTTCTGCTTTCCAATGCGTGTGTGTGTGTGTGTAAACTCTGGAGCCAAATGCAGAATAATCATCTGGCAGAAGCAATAAGCCACTGGAATACAGACACATTTCTGTCTCCAAATTTCACCACGTCTTCAGTCTGAAGGCTGAGGATGGCAGAAAGATTAAAGTTTGACATTCATTTCTGTTGTCCACTGAAGGGATAGGGGAATTCCCTTTCTTTGGTGTTTTGAACCCACAGAACAGATGGTCAAAGGCTGAAGTCAGTATCCAGGGAAAATGTTTGCTGGTTTGAAAAGAGGTGTTGTAAGAGCAAAGATTTCAGAATTAGAAGGACAGCTTAAGTGCGTGTTGAAATGTGTCCCTCTCGATGGAACTAATAATCTTTGCAGTTTGGGATGGGAACCTGCCTGTATTTGATTTCTGTCTGGCCCAAGCTCATTTTCCAGGTTAATGGCAAGACATCAGTAAATCCTTCAATTGCCAGCGAGTGACTCAGCAGTTACTATTCCCAAATATCTAAGAACTGATCATGACTTTATGCATTTATTACCTCTTCTTCTCTGCTTCAGCCCACTTGTGCATCACCATTGAGGGCTAATGCTCATCTGCTGAGGCTCTGGTCTGACTGTCTCCAAAGGACAGCTGATGTTTATCTATTACATAAACGCAGTATCAAGCTGCGGAGTTCTTTGCTGGTGCTGGCTTCACAAAGCACAGCAGCCCTCATAAAAATTGCCTGTTTCTTCTTCTAGACCCAAATAAACTTCCTCAAACTTCAGGTTCTTACTAGAGGAGCTTAAATTGACAGCATGATGCATGGTCACTTCATTATGAAGTGTTTTCTGTATAGTCAACGGAGTTCAATAGTCACCTGCTAAGGGCAATTCATGTTATCTCATATCTGAATTGTTCTATGGTTATCAGTATCTTACCTCAAGAGCAACTACCTGCTTAAATGAGGTGATCCTCTTAGTGCCTTAGGTGGGAGAAACTGGTCCTGGGCTTGATCATATGGAATATCTCAGTGGATTTTGTTAGCACAGAAAAAAAAGAAAAGAAAAGAGTTTGTGCTATATCTATAGCCAGGCAAAAGCTCCTGAAACTAAGTAAGAACATTTGCCATTCATGGCTTCCTCATTGCTTTTTTCTTTCTTTCTTTCCCTTAATTTTCACATAATCATGTTCTTAGACAACACAGAAAATACCAATTGACCCCGATGCCAAATTGAACATAATTGGCAAATAATCAAGTTGAGCAGGTAATGATTTCCAATAGGTTAAAATTTGTTAACATAAACTACTGAGCCAAATTCTATTGCATAACAAATGCATTCTGAGAAATTAAGTATGATTATAGTGAAATGAAGATTAATAATGGAATATGTGTATATTGTGGTATTGTCTGAATTGATTAAGATAATTTGAGTTTTCACTAAGGCTTTATAAGGTATATGCAAGGTGATTGCTGGGGACCAAATTTTCTAGCCAGTGACAACACCGTGGGCTGAGGAAAAGAAATGTTCAACCATTTTAGACTTCAGTGGGGTCACTGAAAACCTGCCTGGGTCTGAGGGGGTGTGGGTGGCCTTTGTTACACATCTAGAGTGAGACTTAATCATACATCACATGCCTCCAGGCAGGCACTTTTTGAGCAAACAAGCACCTATAAAGCTGTACCAATACTGTAAACATGATCAATAATACAATGGAATATTCTTTATAGGAGTACTCTGGTCAGACGTTGTCCTTCTGGTGCTGGTGACTAGAGAAGTACAAATAATTCTGAGTTTTTATGACTTGTTCCTACTTCTATTTCACAGCCCACTCTTCCCTGTTGACTTTTGCGAGAAAGTTATTGTTAAGCACTGATGACCTCTGCACCTTAAACTCTGAGCTAATCCTGGCATACTCCTTTGCATCTCAGTTTGCTGCATACCTTAAAATGAGACCGGAATGTTTCATGTTGCAGAAAGGAATTTTGGGCTCAGAAACCTGTATTTCATGGAAACACATTCTGCTAGTGGAAGCACCAGTGGTTCAGGCATATCTTACTGCTTGACACTGCAGAAAAGAAATGCTTGGAATGAGGCAACTTGAATCTTTTCTCCACTTTGTAGATGTTTTGAGAAAGAAATGGGAAAGCTACTGGTTGGGAGAAAGTCATCATTCCTTTCTCTGCTATGGCTTGTTATTAAATAGCAGGGTCAGAGTTGCATTTTTGGATAGCTGCCGGGCCTTTGTTACTGCTTTTTTTGTCTACATCTATTTTGTATCTCAGGAAATAAGTCAGAGAGCAAACTGCCAGCCCTCTCTCACCTAGCTCTGAAGGGTCAAGATGCCTGCATGCAGTGCAGCACAGAGAGCTGTTCAGGATGCCTAAATACCCCATCTGTGTGTGGCCTTGGGTCCACCCTGGAAAACGACCTCTGATCATTTGATAAAGTGTCCTCATGTGACATTTCTCGGGGAGAAGCAAAATGATTTGTGCCCATCATGTCTGTATTACAGATGTGTGCTGCTGATTGAACTTAAGCCATGAAGTAAGTCTTGGTTTAACACAGTCTCAGATTTGAGGTGTTTGGAGTGGTCGGGGTCTGAATTCAGAGTCTGACATTCATTTTTATATAAAAATGGACTTTGAAGAGTGACTCAGCTGTGCCTGCTGCGGGGCGCCCTCTTGGCTGCAGTGATTGCACTCCCTGCATTTTTACTTTATTACCTGGCACTGTGAATTTCGCCCTGTGTGGGCCCATGAAATATTGAATCTAACAAAATTCCTATGTATTTTTGATCTGTTGCGTATAGAAAAACAGGAGGAGGAACTCACAATAAGAAATGGTCATCTGGGCATCCACAGATATCAATCAGAGGACCAAATACCTAAACATTTACAGCATCTTTCAGGAGTTTTTCCATAGATTTTGTGAAGGAAGGAAGGAAGAAAGGAAGAAAGGAAGAAAGGAAGGAAATAAGTGAGGGAAGAAAAGGAACAGAAAAATAAAGAAAACAGAGCAGTGAGCAATTCTCTTAAGAAAAGGAGTTGTAGTTCATTGAACCTTCTCTTCCTTTTGCATTCCCGATCTTAGGTAAATATTTGAGTGAAGTCCAAACCAAATATACACACCAAAATAGCATAGGGTGTAACTGATGCAATCTCCAGAACTCATAGAAAAGGCGACTTTGAAGGGGGAAGGGAGAGACCTTTTCCTAGAACAACTATTGCTCGGGTGAAGACCATCGCCCCTCTGACCGGACAATGGGAATTAAGTATTTTCCATAGCAAGCACAATAAAATGTCCCATTTTAGAAATGTGGCCATTGCTGAGATAGCAGAGGACATCTAAATGTTCAATGCCCTTTTACAGTGCTTTTCATGCAATTGTCCTAAAGTCCCTTATAAACATTTTGCCCCCATGAATTGAAATAATCAGTTCATCTGAGGCACTGGATGAGGTTGTCCAGAGAAGCTTGGTGGATGCCTCATCCCTGGAAATGTTGGATGGGGCTCTGAGCAACCTGGTCTACTGGAACGTGTCCCTGCCCATGGCAGGGGGTTTGAAATTAGATGATCCTTAGGGTCCCTTCAAACACAAGACATTCTATGGTTCTATGGTCTTTTCTTTGTAGTAATAACTTCTCTTTTCCAAGTTTCTGTGGATGTTGTCTGTGTATTATGGGAAAGAGGTGAGGATGAAAGGCAGTGCCTCAGCAGAGAGGAGAAATCCAATCCACGGGGATTAAAAATCAAGTCCCTTTGTCCTATCCACATGACAAAGGCCCATTGCATAATGCTATGAGTACAGCTAAATACAAGGCTTAGTCCCTCACCTCCTGGTTAGGCAACAGAGGAGACAGATAGGGCTGGAGGAGCAGTTGGATGGAGATAGCTTTGGTCATGTAAATGCCTCGAGTTCACTGTGAGGAGTCTGAGCGATTCATCATTTCATGCCAAGCTCAACTGCTTTGATGGAGGTATCACACCCAACATGCACTGAAGATGTCCTCACATGTCTAATGTGTCTAGACGTTCTGGCCTTTAATATCTTGCAAGTTGCAGGAATCTAGAGGTGACAGGGACACTGCAGTGGTCAAAGCCTGTGTTGGGTTTTCACTGGTGTAAATCACCACAACGCCACCCAAAGGGTCTCATGCATCGAGCCCAGGTAGGGAGCTGGGCCCATTCCAGTGTTGGTTGTTACTGAAGGTATAAAAAGTCTTTGTGTGAGGAGGAGGTTATAGAAGGGAGTGGTGGCTTATTACGAAGATGGAGCTGAGCCTGCCTTTGGGACAAGTCTGTGTAGCTGTTTAGGAGACAGCAAAAAACAGGCCCAATGCATCTGGCACATGTTCTCTGGGGATTAAAAAGTATCTTTGACTTTTGCAGCTCTGATCACAGGTTGTGCCTTGTGCTGTTGCACTGTGCCACACACAGCTCTCAACATGGGTACAAAATGTTCCTCTCTGGAGGGCTTGTGATCTTCTGGGAGGGTTGCTGCTGGCTGTCAAAAGACTGCTGCATTTGCCCCAGAGGAGAGGAGGGATACAGTTGCACACCAGATTTCCACATTGTGTGAAAGGAGCCTTATAATTATCTTATACATTACAGTTGGGAGCCCCAGGCAAAGGGCAGGCTCCTGTGCTTTCTCCTGACCCACTGTGTGAAGTCTCATGTGATGCAGGGTGGGGAAGTGGCTGCCTCAGACGTCTTTGTCGTGCAGTGCTGGTGATTACGTGACCAGTGGGGCTGGGCCAGCCTGCCTGGGCACAGGGTGAGGTTGAGCACGGTGGCTGTGTGATGTGTTGGGCACTGTGGTGGGCAAGGGGCTGGGACATCACCAGCTGCTGAGATGGCTCCTACTTGTCCTCTGGCAAGGTCTCACTTGCACCTTGTCTCTTTTGTCATTATAGAACCCTAGGATGGTTTGGGTTGGAAGAGACCTTAATGATCATCTTGTTTCACCCCCTGCCATGGGCAGGGACAACTTCCACTAGACCAGGTTGCTCCAATCCCCGTCCAACCTGGCCTTGAACACTTCCAGGGATGGGACATCCACAGCTTCTCTGGGAAACCTGTTCCAGTGTCTCACCACCGACACAGTGAAGAATTTCTTTTTTACATATAATCCAAACTGCACTCTTTTAGTTTTAGGCCATTCCTTTTTGTCCTACCACTCCATGCCCTTATTAAAAGTTCCTCTTCCGCTCTTGTGGAGCCCCTTTGGGTACTGGGGGTGCCGCTCTGTGATCTTCCCAGAACTCAACTCTTCTCTTCTCTTCTCTTCTCTTCTCTTCTCTTCTCTTCTCTTCTCTTCTCTTCTCTTCTCTTCTCTTCTCTTCTCTTCTCTTCTCTGTCCCCAGAGATGGGTCAGTTTAACACCTTTTTGCCCATCCCAGCTTTGCCTCCGTAATAAGGACCAGCAGGAGCTTGTGTACCCTGCAGCATCATTTTCTCCATGCTGGTTCAGGATCCCTTTGGAAAAGCAAAAATGGGATAAAATAGGAAAATTTTTGACCTTTGTATGAACGGATTGTACTTAGCTGTTGTCACTGTGGCATAATAGGAGAGGATTTGCTCTTGTGAGAAGGGATGGATATGCTGTAATCCCCCTTAGCCTGGTCCAGCACATCATGTGTGGTCTGGGTGCCGAGGTGCAGCTGCAGATGAACTGACTTGTTCAGGCTGTAGCTGCATGCAACCAAAATTAATTCCAGGATTAATGTTTAAGCTGGCTGTGAGAGGCTGTTCATCTCATAGAAATGCTGCAATTGTTGGACTAAAGGTACAGTCATTTCTCAGAAAGGGATGAAATCAAATTCACACAAAATTTTCAAAAAGTTTTAAAAAAAAAAAAGAAAAAAAAAAAGAAAGGAGGTTTTGCTGGGTTTTTGCTTCACATAATTAAAAACATTTCCTTTGTGTCCAGCTCTTTTGTTTGAACAAATGATTTTATTTTTCGGAGTAATATTTTTTTCACCAAAGAGTCATGTCCAAGAGAAAATCACAAACCTGGTCTTTGAACTTACTGAACTGAAACTCTTTGATCACCTTGAGTGGTTTCTCTAGCAATACTTGAAGCCTACCAACTTGCTTAAATGGACCTTGGGCCATGGGCAGGGTTGGCTTCCAGGAGCTGACAAAATCAAAGTTTTACGAAAGAATTCCCAGTCTGCGGCACACCCCACTACCCCACCCAGGAGAGAGAGATTATGGGAACTCATATCACAGAAAGATCAAGCTTCAGTTTAATCACCTCTTGTTAATGCCTTTCTTATATTGGATTTTAATACATTTTTAATCTGTTTTTCATTTTCCATGCTTTATCACTTGGGTGATCAGAGCAAACAGGAACCAACCTAATGCTGGGACTGAAACACAGCAGAGGAGGTGTAAAAGCAGAAGTAAAATTTTCCAGGTGGCTGTGGAGGAGGGATATGAGCTGAGGACTTGTCTGGCAGAAAAACTCTAAACCAGGAGTGAGGCAGCTGATGTGACAGTGTCCTGTTCTGTGACCTTGAGCCCCTTTAGACTGTGTTCCTCCATCCTTTTGACTGAATATTCATATATATAGAATCATAGAATCACAGAATGGTTTGGGTTGGAAGGGACTTTAAAGATCACCCAGCTCCAACCCCCCTACCATGGGCAGGGACACCTTCGACTAGACTGGGTTGCTCATATTCTCCTTTAGTGGCTATTTTTATTCCAAAGCACGGAGCACACTGAAACCTTCTTCCCAGCTACATCCTCTAAGTAATGCCCCACACAGAAAAAAGAAAAATCTTCAAAAGTTATGATAATGACACAGAGAACCTGTCAAAAACCCCTTCTGAGGCACTTCTCCCATCCCCCCCATGATGAACTTATTTTCCCTGCTGTTCAAAAAGACCCTTATCAACGTTTCAATCTTTCCATGTAAATACACTGACAAGTGTCAGGCCCTGGCAAACCTATAATTAAGGCTGAATACAATTTGCTAATAAAAGCCAAGAAACCCTGAGTTGAGTTTACTTACATTATCCCCACTGGGCACTTTCCATCAGAATCTTTTATCAGCCTCTGCAAATGCCACTTTGACATTATTTTTACTGAATCAATCAAACGCGGACACTGCACTCCTTCTCCTCCTTGCAGAGAAGATGCTGCAGCTATAGAAATAAAGATTTGTGCTGTTGTTTGTTGTTGTCATTGCAGCTCCTCTGACTCACAAAGCACAGTGAGCTTTTGGAAGGAGAGAAAGAATGAGAAAAATAGAGGAGAGAAAAAGAGAGAATTGGAGAGAGAGAGGCAGAAAACGTGAGCCAGAGATTGTGGCAGGCTTTACAAATTGGCACAGTCTTATCAACAGCATTTCATGGTTTTCTGGAACTCTTTCAAAGGGAACTTGCCTTTGTGTGCACTGGCTTAAGCTTTACTAATATTTAAAGCTACATTTAAAAGTTTATGAAAATTACTTCTGAGTTCCTCTCTCTCTTAAAATCGCCAAGGCCAATGTTTGCTTCTTGCTGTTATCCCACTCACCCCCCTCTTCCTGCATTTTTCTGTGGTTTTCCCGTCCTCTTCGTCCTTTCTTGGCAGGGTCTCTGCATTTCCCTCTCCCTCCCATTTGCTGTGCTCCCTTCATCCAGCCTCCCCCCTCTTCATTTCTAGGGGGCTGGGAGAAGGGTTTTGTTTGGTGGGACTGTTTGTGATGGGTGAGGTCCAGCTCCGAGCAGCGCCGCTCTCCACTACATCAGTAAGTGTGTAAGTAAATACATCTCTCACGCTCTTTCTCTTGGCTCCCTGCTTGGGCAGAGGGTCAGCTGGCTTTTCTCCTTGCTCCCAGCTATGTCTGGGTCAGTTGAGCACAGTCTGACACCTCCAACAACCCACAGTGGCATCCTCATCCAAAAGCATATATGGAAATAGCTCAGGTGATCCTTAGCACAGGCACACAGTGCTTCTAATGGGATTCCAGGGGAGAAATCATCCCAGTTTTCCACTGATGGGTGGAGGACTGATGGAAGCCCCAGACTGTGTCCAGGTTTGCCTGCAGCCAGTGTTATTTGTGTGCAGGTAGGCGCTGGGGATTGTGCTCTACCTGAACACCAAGGCTCTTTGGAGGAGACGTATTTAAACACATTCAACATTTTGGTCTGCAGATGTGCCCTTGGTCTGGGCATGGATGGCAGGAGGACACATGAAGGGGAGCGTGGTCCAACACAGGCTTCTGTAGCTCTCCCAGAAGTGGTGGCACTTGGCGTAGGGTTTGCCTGCCCCCCACCCTGTGATGGCTGTGTCTGAGCTGCTCACCCGTTGTAAAGCATCATGCTGAAAAAGACATCAGGATGTTCTATGATTCTATGATCTGCAGATCATAGAAAAGGCCTCTCGAAAAGGCCCATTTCTCACCAGGGCTGTCAGAGTTGGAGATGCCTCTCAGCTATGTGAATAAGTACATCTCAGAGGTCTAAATAAAGGTAAGATGAATCGTTTTTGGGCTAAATGACTTGGAGAAATTAAAAAATATTAGATCCAAGTTAATACGTTCTAGAAGGACTTGCAATATTTTCACGTCAGAATTTGCATCATAAAAAGTCGTGTTAGCTAATGTGGTTTTAAACACAAAGTGTGTGTGACAGTGGATACATTAGTTCAAGCCAGAGAGCCCTGCTGGTCCAGCACTGTTTCCAACAGCAGTCAAGAGTAAATGTTTAATAAGAAGAATAAACTACTTATAGAAATACAAAGTGTCTGTGCCTCCAGCAATCACTGATGTAGACATCTTCAGGAGACTGCATTTATACAGCCAGGCTTAACAGCCTCCAGTGTGTCTATCTGTTGAAATTTCTGCTTTTTTGGGGCTGTTTTTTTAAAAAAAAGTTAATACCTTGGGTATATCCAGTGGCAATGTCCTGCTTGCCTAGTTTATTCCCAGATGGTGAAGGCATGGGTGATTCTGTGCCTTCAGAGTGCCCTGGAAAGTGCCTGCTCTGCACCTGGGGCAGTTTGGTGGGGTTAGGCTGACTTCAGACAGGAGGATCTTCTACGACTTTTCTGTGACTTCAAAAGAGGTAGGCAAATGTGCCCTATCTGAGGAAGTGACCCCTTGCTTTACCTTATTCTATGACATTAAAAAGAGCAGCTTTGGTGTAGGAGAATGTCGAGCAATTCTCTCATCTCTCAATGCTTAAAAGCGCATAGGGATGAACCACAAGGATAAGCTATAAATGACTTCTGTATCCCATAATGTATCAGTTATAAGCAAATCCTTTATATAAATGAAACCCAGATCCTTTAGATTCCCTTTGAAGAAATCTTGTCCTCTGGCAGCTGGAACTGCAGTGGTGGGAGTGACAGAGGTAGTGGCTGGAAGACACGGCTGTCTGCTGGAGATAGGATCAACGCTCCTGCGAGGGACAGCTGCAAATTTGGTGTTGCACTGAGATTATAAATCCCCTTAGATTTTACTGGTGTTTTTGGAGAGAGAGGGAAAGTAGATTTAGAAGAATATGATATATAGGCACATGTACACATTTATAAATTCTGTGCATAGATGGTAACACCAGGCTCTGTGGTAGAAGGTATATAAAGCTTTAATGCATTAATCAGTGCAGGAATGATGGAGTGTATATGATCATCTCTGTTTTACAAGGCAGGGGAAGGTTAAGTGATCTGCCTGAGGCCAGAGACTATATCAGTGTCACAGACGGAATGAGAAAGGAAGAGGCTCCAGTTCAGGTTGGATTCTCAACAGAACAGGCAACACCAGAAAGAAATAAGATTCAGACAAAAAGCAGTGGTGGCTTGTCGCTTCAGTGTCCATCACTCTGCCAAGCAGTGCTGCTAAGGGAAATGTCCTCTGCCTGCTTTTTTTCTCATCAGACAAAACAGCAGCCAAAACTCTCTCTACATTCTCTACACAGACTCATCTTTGCCTGTTTCACACTTCCTCTGTGCTGGAAAATGATTTTATTTTTATTTTCTAGAGGTCAGACACCTCAGTGTCCTGAATTTCTCTGCAGCAGCAAAAAATACTGCCCCAGCCTGATCCTGTCACTGCAGCTCCTACTTTGTAAAAAACACGTAGTGCCTATTAAAAAAACCAACAATCATGCACTCCAAATAATTAGTGTCATTATTAGTACTATGGCATAACCTGCAGCGCCCAATTAAGATCCAAACCTTATCACGCTAGGTTGGGGAAACATACATTAACGCACAGTTTCAGCTTTGAAGATTTTGCATTTTTAATGGATGGAATTAAGAGTCGGGAAAAGGAACTTATTCTCCCTATTTCACAGGCAGAGCACCGGGACCCGGGGATATTAAGTGAGTTGCCCAAGGTCACACGGGCTGTGTCAAAGGCAGGAGCTGAACCTGTGTTCCCACCTCCTGATCAAGGAGAGCTATGAGATGGAGCTTATAACCATGATGAGCCTTTAATACAACAGGGAAAGTAATAACCAGAAGAAAGAGCTTGGGAAGGAAAGAGGGAGGGAGAGGGATGCGTGTGATTGTGTCTCTCACAGCCAGGCTGTTCAATGACTAATAACAACTGGTCTTGACTGAGGTGCTCCGGGGGATGTCATATTTCATCCCAAGCCACTTAAAGAGCCAGTTAGTCTTAGGGAACTCTGAGCCTGTAATCTAATGCCCAAATAACAACATTTGTCATTAAGTAATTTTAAGTAGAGCATACATGTATATGTGTGTATATTTACAAGTATATACACACAAAGTGTTTTACTTGTTTAACCTACATCTGTATGTATATATAATAACACATGCACACACACACACGCCCTGCCCTGTCTTAAAATAACATGGCTAAGTTAGGAGTGGACCTACCACTGCAGCCTGGAAATGTAGATGATTTAAAGGTTGTTGTTAACTTTTTTAACAACAAAAAAAATTAATATTTCATTGAAATTCATATTTTGTAAAGCTGTGCCAAAAGAAAAGTACTTAAGCAATGGCAAAATATCCCATTCTATTATTTGAAGAACAAAATAACTTTTTTTAATATCCTTTTTTTTTTTTTCTAAAGTTAAGTGCAATTTTTACATAATCTTTTGGGAAGGTTTGGGGTTGATACATAATTTAAGTATTTCAAAGTTTGTCAATTTTTGAATTTAATCTGTGGGTTAAAAAAAAAAAAAAAACAACAAGAAAGTCTGTATTCCACTGTATTCCAGGTAAAAAAAAAGGTTAGAATGATAAAAAATCCCAATGAATGAAACATTAAATTAAAAATTTGATTCCCCTAGCTGGGAAGTAATGTTCCCTCTGCCCCTGTGATTCAGCTCCCTGAGATAAATGCATACTGGTGGAATCCCAACAGATATAATACACGTTCCTCCCCACAGACTGTGTTGTTTATCACATGGGAGTGACCTGTTGCAGTAGTGATAGGGGTTTAAGGCAGTGGAGACCCCGTTACAGCCACTGGGAGGAGGGTTTAACTCACAGCCCCTGTAGATATTGGGGGCTCTTGCACTGCAGAAGTGGATTCTGGCTCTGCTTCTGAAAAATGTTTCCAGCCAAATCATTTTGTGTTGGTTTGGTACAAATGGTCAGCTGTGAGTTTCCCACCTTGGAGGGAACCTGGAGATGCTGAGGTCTTTCACCAAACAGCTCAGCTTTGTCCTTAGAAAAGATGCTGGAAAGCAGCTTTCTCCTTGCTGCAGCGTGGGTACCCAGAATTAGCAACTTATCTCCCTAACTCTCCTGTACTTCAAATTCTGAAGAAATGAGACCAAGAAAACCTTCTCAACACACAGAGGTGTTACAGAGAGAAAGGCATAAATATTTGCAGCACCTTCAGGTGTTAAAGTGATGGGCAATGAGGAAAGGACTGTGTGGAAATGAATCATTCTGTCTTGGGGCAAAACTGTGCTGACATGCAAAAACATTTGTCTTGAGGGTCATGCATCACACAGGCAAGAAAGTAAAATCCCAAAGATTTTGTGATTACAGGAGCTCTGTCCAGCCTCTGCACAGATTAAGGCCTTATGGGAAGAGAAAGAAGTGAGGGTGTATTTGCATTCCTTTTGCAGAGTGGATGTGTGCAGAATAGCAGCTTTAATCCCGGAACTTAAAAAGTGTTGGACGCTTGACTTGGAGATCTGAGTTATAGTTGTTTGATGTACTTTCTCTTTTTGCATCTCTTTGCACAGACACATTAGATAGGCAGCATATATTTACATTCTGGATTTATGAAGTTGGAGCTGGACGTTTTTCTAAATTACTGTGAAACCAATGCATTTCACATCCTGTTCAGTCTTTTTGGGCATCCTCATTTGCACTTCAGCTGGCACAGTTGCAGGTTTGACTTTGTTTTCCTCTTTCTGCTGAGTTTGAGGCTCTCTCCCGTTTTCATATATTTCCATCTTCTGATTGAAGTGACCTTTCCCATTCACCCTTAAAATTCCACCCAACCGAAAACTAGTCCTGCCTCCAGGCCTGAAACTGCGGCCTCTGTGTCCTGGGACAATGGGGTGAGAAAGGCAAAATGAGGGACATTCCTTCAGGTCCTCGGTGTGTGGATAACAAACAGGGCATGAGAGGCGGGCAGGTAAATCAGAAATCACTCCATTAGCTGGTTAAGCATTTTGGAGTGACACCAGGTACATTAGGAGGTGGCAGCCACAATGGAGGGACATTGTCCATTTGATATTCATGAGATGAAGAAGGTTTAAGAAGAGAAAAGGAAGGGGGAGGGAGGGATGTGGGCTTTCTAATGTAAACACCATTATCATTTGAAAATCAATTAGCTCCTTGCACCGAGGGAATGACGAGACTTAAGGCCCTTTTCTGAACTGCTATTGTGAGCCTGGGTTATTTACTTTAATTAAGAGGAGACAGAGTGGATTATTGTCTCAAACTAAGGAGTTGGGAAGAGTCAGAAAATTACACTCTACCTCACTGCACAACAAAGCCCGGGTAAGAGACAGGCTCCAAACCCAGCAAAGTCGAAAAGAAATTAGCCTTTAATCTGGATTCGTCCTACATAAGGAGCAATCAAAAGGAAGGAAGGTTTGGAGCCTCCTTGCTAAGCACCAGGCATGACATTGCAGTGGCTGCCACTGCCAGCTCTTCTGCTGGAACTTAATATTAGTTCTGGGAGGAGCTTCTGCCCCTGGAAGGGTTAGAGTTTGAGAGCAAAGAGTTCCTTTGTCCTAAAATTTGGCATATTGAAATGTCAGGTGTGGGGCTTTGTTTCCTCCTGCCCTCCAACACAATAATGGAGCAATGCATTGTTCTAGAAAGAAATCTAATTGTTGATGCAAAGATGTCTCTCCTGGATGAAGATGCTAATATTTTTTGGCTCTTATTTAATTTAAGCAGCTTGGATTAAAAAATTAGGAAAAAAAAAAGAAAAAGGAGAAAAAAAAAAAAGAAAAGGAATTTGGCAAGTGACTAATCCACAATATTGTCTTATTTGGCATATGGAGAAACACCCCCCGAGGTATCTAATACTGAGATGTTTCAGCTCTGTTTTGCATTGCCCACTCTTACTCTGCATACTCTAAATATGTATTAAGTCAGTCGAGCATGGCAGCTGCTGAAGGAGTTGCCACAGCTTACTGGGTAAATAATGATCGTTTTTTAAATCACCTAAATGCGTATCTACCCCAAAGACCATGGTGGTGGCTTATGGGAATCCTGATTTGCATTTTAAAAATTTTGCTCGGATGTATTTGCAGTTGCTGTGCCTCCCACTGATTGCTCCATGCTCCAGTTTTAAGTCCAGGGCCCAATTCTACTCTCAGTTATGAATGGGAGAATAAGGACTGACATCATTTAAATCAGCAATGTGAAGTCAAACTGAGGAGCTGCTCCGTGTGACAAGTTTTGTCAGGAATGCAAACTGGCACTGAGATTTTTTTGGTGATTTTGCAACTTTAAAAATATCTGTGATAACTGAAGAGCACCTTTTGTTCAGTGAGGGGTGTGAGGAGGAATATAATGGGACAGATAGTCCAAAGATGAGCTACTGTCCAACTTTATGTTGAAATAGGGAAGAGACAGGTCACATGTAAATGATCCCAATCAGGCTCTGCTACACCTCCAGAAAGCATCTTCCCAAAACAAGGCTTTGGGGTCTATTTAGGCCCTTTTTTGCTCATGGAGGGAAAAATAGTGTATTATTCTGAATACTGACACACATCCAAGCTCATCAGCTCTTAACCCTTCACAAAACTGGGACCATCCTCTATGTTTTATCAACAGAGACATCTTGGCCTACAGCAAACCCAGAAACACATGGCTCTGGAAGGAAATGGATGAAACAGCTTTTCAGAGAGCCTTGGGGAACAAAACACTTGTTACTTTATGCAGCACAAAGAAAACATATTTTTATATATATCCAGTCAGAGTTCTCCCATGCACTCTCTCTTTTTCTCCAGACCACAGACTCTGCTGCTCCTTTGCATCTGGATCCCTTTCTCATTTGGTCCTGCAATAAACCAGACCTTTTTCATATGAGAGCCATTCCCCTCTTTCTGCTCGTGTTTCCCATGGATAAGTGCCTACCCATGTGCTTTAGGTCTTGTTGAAATGCCTGCCCTGGCTCTGGGGTCCAGCAAAGCTGAAGTGAGTTAAAGAGTCCCAGCTGAGTGTTGGTTTGGCTCTTTCATCTCTTTTGTGAGTCTGTACATTTTGCCATCTGGGTAACTAGACCAGACCTAGTGACCTGCATCTCAGCTGTGTCCTGTGACTCTTCCGCCACCTCTCTGTGCTCTCTGGAGCAAAGTCTGTGAGATTCAAGGTGCACAGACCTTCAGGTAGAAAGAAAATTGGCCATGAATCAGGCTTAGAAATGCTTGGAGATGAACAACTGGATCCCGTGATGCAAAATCTCTGAGCATCGTGCAGTTGATGTCATATCCTGGAGGACCTGGGGAGTTGTAATGTCAGACAGATGCTCAGTTGTTGCTCTCTCCTCCTCTGGCAGGGTATAGCTTTTAATACTGAGCCACAATGGCACAGACAATGCATTAATTGCTGCCTTAGCACTGTACTTGTTGGATTAAAGTGCGTTCTTTATATATATATTTTCTGCTTATTGTAATAGTACTTTGTGATCTTGAATATACTTAATTGTATTAGAAATGGTGTGCTGGAACCTTTTTCATCATTATTAATATAAAAATAAATAAAAGGAGGATTTTTTTTTCCCCCAGGAATAAATCAAATCCTCCTCTGGAGTGCAGGGTCAACAGACCCACAGGGCTGAGCTGCTGGCTGCAGTTAGCATGTGTGTGTGTGCATAGATGACTACACACACGTGTGCCACCTATATTTGCATTCCTACAGCTGTTCATTATTTGTATGTATTATACAGTGGAGAGAGCACAAATGTGTGCAGCTGAGACATAATAATGTAGGGATATGAAAGGCCCAATCCATCAGTTCAAGTGTGTTTGGGTTTAAGCAGAAGGGGACGTACAGATAAATACACTGATTTATTCTCACTAACTCTCTCTGCATTCTGAGGCTGGGCCCGAGTCATTGAAGCTGCTGGAGCTGACAGTGATTTATATCAGCTGCAGGGTCTGGCCTGGAGCTTTTAAGTGTGTGTCAAGCACCTCCAGCACTTTCTGAATCTTTTTTTAAATGGAGTTTTCCAAACCAAAATCTGAGGGAAAGGCAAATCCATTAAGAAGGCGAGCACACACTGTGTTTTGTGTTAAGGGATTCCTATCATGTTTATGTTCAGTTTTGACCATCCGGCTGTTCAGAGTCACAGGCTATGGCCTTGAATAGCAATCATGGTCTCATTCCATAAGAACCCAAAGGTCCCTAAACACTGGTTGGCTTGAACTGAGTCCAGTAAGGAGATGACAGGCCAGGTTGCTAATTACAGCCTTTTATTCTGACAGTCAGGCTATGGAGATATCTTGGCAGCTTTTAGAGCTGTGTGGAGCAACCTCTTCCTGCGTGTTCCAGTGTTGTTACATGACAGAGGACTGGCGAGCCCGTTCAAAGGACCAGAATAACTTGACCCTAGCTTTTTGGGTTGTGCTGCCATCTCTTTATTACTCTTAATAATATAGACATGTGAAACATGGGATGCCCAGGAGTGCCGGCCCAGATGAGGGCAAACGAGGTGGGAGAGAACAAGCCGGTAGTAAAGGTGGAGGGTACACAGGGCTTCAACCCAGGGGCTGCATTCCCAACCATGCTGGGGACCTGGGGTAAATCCCTTCGTGTCTCTGCTTCCTGTCTGTCTTTTGTGAAGTTAATTATAATCTCACTGCAGCAGAAGGTAGGGGCTGTTTCAGGGCCCATGAAGACAGCTGACCCTATTTGTGAGGATAAATAGGTAAAAGTAATGGGAACAAGGCCTGGGGAAAGGTAGGGGCTGAGGAAGGGGGGGTGAGATGTGCTGGTTCCCAGATCAGGAAGGTAAAGGAAGGCTCAGACAGGAGCTACTTGGCATGTGAAGGAACTGTTTCCCTGAGGGGTCCAGCTGCCTAATTTGCAGGAGGGAAGAATTATTTTCTTTTGGGTGGAGTTGCCCCTGTCTTTTATTCTGATTGGAAAACAAAGCTAATTTTGGAGCTTAAGTCTAAACTCTTCTGGTCAACAAAAAAGGTACTGGCAGGAGTCAGCATCAGACTACAGCATATCTTGCCCTGTTGCAGCACCCTGCCTTATGGGTGCTGAATACCAATAGATTTCACTATTGTCATGGTTTAATAATAATCAAGAGTGTCATTGCATCCTCAGCTTCCTCCTATAACTCTTAATTATCAAGGAAACTTGCTAAATTTAAGCACTGGTGTAAAGTCAGTGAAGAATAGAAAAGAACTTGGATCCTTCTTTCAGACCTGATCAAAGGCAGATTTTATCAGTAAACTATTTGTTATAGGTTTAATTCCCCTCCATGGGCTCTGTAAGCAAGGAGATCTTAGAGAAGGTTTATTCATTCCCAACTATTCAATTGTCTTGGTTTCCCCAATATCTTGTATCCCTTTTTCCAACAAGGAATCCGAGTGGCTACCTGGAGAACAGATCTTGCCCCTTCCTATATTCCTTTCCAAGCCACAGGCAGAGGCAGTGAAAGGGGTCTTCCAGGATGTGCCAGAAACAAGAAAGCTCCTACCACTCAATCTCTGCTACCCCAAACCAGTGTCTTGGCATTAGCTGTGAAAGTGCCTCCCTTCCCTGTGCATCTCACAGAGCCTGTTTTGTTCTCTTGCCCCTTTCAGAGCAGGACTGCACTGGGAAGGAAGGATTGCAGCTCCTGGGACCCCTGGCAGAGCTCAGCTGAAGAAAGTGTTGTCAAACACAGGCTGGGATCAACTTGCACTCTTTGTCCCTGATGCAAATGTTTACAGGAGATTGTTGCAAGGATGGGCTGAGCTCCGTGCTCAGCGGCCGAGTGGAGACTCGGGGGGTTACAGGAGCAACTGGGTAGTTAGTGGTGTCAACAATGGGGTGGCAAGAGTTGCTGTCATTGACCCCACTGGAAGCTATTGCCTTGCTGGGATCAGTGGGATGAGCTGTAAGCAATCCCTAACTCGATGATCTCAAGACCAGTTAAGCTAAAAGTTAAAAATTTATAAGTGACTGGGTTTGTTCCAGCTGAAGTGGGCTGTTCACAGTGGCATCTGGACTGGCAAACTGGTCAGAGCTCTGTGTGTAACATCTGGCCCCAGAGCTGTGTGAAGCTGCTCGGGCGGGGCGTGGCTAGAGGAAAGCATGTGATTAAACACAGTGTTGAGGCTGAGTGGGAGTGACGGATCCAACTGCTCGTCCCACAGAAGCCCTGAAGAAAGAGGGAATTCTCTGCAAGAGCTCCTGAGAGGTTTATTGTTCCCTGGTGGTAAGGCTGCAGGACATGTCAGTGAAAGGCTGGCCTCTCTGAAGAGACCTTGTGCCTCCACAGTGACGGCTTTCCCAGAGCTGATGCCCATTTTCCCTCAGTAGCTCCCTGCCAGAGTTCCTTGCCTCCAAGGATGTTGGCCTGGCAGATTGCCGGGCAGCCAAGTGCCCTTGGTCCTCCCTGGATCATGGGACCATTGGATAATTCACGTTGGAAGGGACCTCAGGAGGTCTCTAGCCAGCCTCCTGTTCTGACATCAAACCAGCTTGCTTAGCGCTGCATATGGGATGTTGGAAATTTCCCTGCATTATCCAGGGATTGCTGCTCTCCTGTACTGGCCTTTGACTCCCTGGGCACTGTGGTTCCTTGGGTGGCCAGGTCCAAACCTGCTTGACCATCAAATCTCGGAGCTGTGCTGCCAAATTAGGCTTCCCCCAGGGTTTCATGTTATTTTTCCTCAAAGAGGATCTGTTTTTTTTTTTTTTTGTCCCTTCTCTTTTCCCCCAGCAAGCCATTCTCTCTCTTATTCTCTTACTCCCTTATTCTCTTTATATATATTTGAAATAAAACCATACCAAAATAGATGTTTTCTGTTGGAGACAAATATCCAGGGTACGTATGGCTTGTTGATTGACATTTGTCTTTTCAAGATGTGCAGAAGACAGCGATGTGGTCTCAGGGTCAGATATCACAGAACAACAACTGACTCAAGAATTGATTTCTCCTAAAACTTGGGAAAAATCACTGAAATGGAGGAATTCCTTGCTGCAGTGTTTCATGGATACTAAATGTTTCCTTGGTTTCAGAATCTGGGAGGATAAATCAATGGAGTAAAAAACAAGGAGGTCCTTCACAAATCAAACAAATAAATCACTAATGGCTCAAGATATTCACAAACCACAACTTGCTGTGTTTATGGGGAGAATACAACATCTCCTTTTTCCTATACTTTTACCAATGTAAGGGTTTGACATAGATGGCACAGGGGGTAGGAGGAATACTTTTATGCTCTTTTTTGGGATTTATAAAATTTTTAGGTTGCAAAAAACCTCTAAGAACATCAAGTCCAACCATTAATGCAGCACTGCCAAACCCACCACTAAACCATGTCTCTCAGCACCACATCTACATACTTTTTGAACATTTCCAGGGACGAAGATCCCACCACTTCCTTAAGCAGCTTGTTCTAATGCTTGACCACGGTTTCAGTAAAGAAATTTTTCCTAATATCCAATCTAACCTCCCCTGGCACAATTTGAGGATATTTCTTCTTGTTCTACCACTTGTAACATCAGAGAAGTGACCGACTCCTACATGGCTGCTCTCTCCTGCCCGGGAGTTGAAGACCATGAGAAGGTCCCCTCTGAACCTCCTTTTCTCCAGGCTAAACAATCCCAATTCCTTCAGCTGCTCTTCATCAGACTCGTGCTCCAGACCCTTCCCCAGCTCCATTCCCTTTTCTGAACACGCTCCAGCCCCTCAATGTCTTTCTCGTATTGAGAGACCCCAAACTGAGTATCTTGGTTTCTCTGGTGGGATGAGTTGCCACATGCCCTCATACCTTGGCTTCCCAGTTGCCCACACACGATGTGATTGTGGATCATGGGCTTGAGCTTCTTTCCTATGGAAATGCTGGTGTTGGGTGTGGCTGGTGCATCTCTGGTACAGTGCATATCCTGACCTGCATTGCTGCAGTGTGGGTATGTGCAGACCTAGACACAGAATAACCTCGGTTTCCATATTGCCTTTATTTTTCTGCTCTCAAACATGCTCTGTGTCCTTTAATGGAGCAATGATCATCCTTTTTGTCTCCATAGATCTCAACATCATTAATACTCTATTGATCAGGCTCTGACTTTGGGTCAGGAAATGCCCACGTGTGATTGTAATGAAAATCTGAGGAGTTTATTCAGATCGGGTTCACACAGAAGCCTCTTTCATGCCATACCACAGATTTCCTCCCAACCCCTTTTTTGACTGACTGCTTGTGCATTTCCTCCTCCCTCTCCTTTTTCCCTTCAGGGAAACCTTTAAACAAAACCTTTCCCAGACTGTCATTTGCCTCCAGAGTGTGCTGTTGAAGACCCACAGCAGTATTTTTCAAACAGCAACAGGGTCACCCAATACAATTCACCATCACACTTGGTCTTAGTCTTCTCATACTGGTCCATGGAGAGAGGAAACAAACAAACAAAAAAGCCTCACTGGGAAGCCTGACTTCAGATTCATAGGATTAGGTCTGTTAGCAGTGCTATATACAACCCTGACATGCAATCAGCAAAGTAAAATATTCATTATTGCCTGACTGTCAGCTGAAGACAATTTCAATTATTCTGGCATTTCAATGGATGAAGAAGCCCTTTAGGCTGGCTCATGAGATTAGACTTAAAGGCTCTGTAAATTAAGAAAGTTGCAATCAGTGTATTATCTGACAGGCAGCTGTGGAATATACTCCAACAGGGAGGGGAAGGAAGAAAGAAAAAAAGAGACAAATTGCTATATTCAGGTTGTGGTTTTGATATATCAATTTACAGTTTTAACATATGCATTTAGGAAATAATTGTTTTGCATTACTTAAATCAGCTTTAACAGCATCAGTGTGAAGATTTCAACTCCTACAGCTTGAAAGGTCAGTTTTTCTTTTGCATTGCTCTTTTTTTGAAAGACTTGTTTGGGTTAGAGGAGGAAAAAATTTAAGCATTGCCGGAAGAACAAATCTTTCTGAAAGTTATTCAAATATTGCAATATATGACAGTTGATCATAAAATTCCATTAGAAGCAACATCTGTAATGTCCTCCAGGTTAATTTTTAAAATATGATCTCAGCCTCCTTTTGCTGGATATGCACGGATGTGGTAATTGTGACCATATATGGCCTTTACCGCTCCCATCTGACGTGTTAGGGAGAATAACTGGTATCATCCTATCTTGCACTTCTGGAGCTTTTATCTCCCAGTTTCCCAAACTGTTTCGACATCTTTTGAAGCAGCAGTGGAGAACCTGTTTGCTTCCCCCAGTTAAATGACTCTTCCTGGTCGGAAATGCTGACTGCTAAAAAAATGGATGAATTTCAGGCACTTTTAGCAAAGAACAAGTACAGTTTAGTAACAAAGTGTGCTTATTCTGGTGGGGGGAGATTTTGAGTTCCAGGAACTCTGTGTAGAAAAGACAGTTCCTTGAGCAGGGAACTGATGAGTTGTGACATACAACAGCTGGTGAAACACAGTGGTTGATTTTTGGCAATGAAGGCTTCAGCAGAGGCGAGGAGTGGGAAGGTCTCATTGAAGGTTGGGACATTCCACCACAGGTTGGTTCCTGCCACTCCAGCTAGTGAGGCTGAGGAAGTGCAGTTACCATAGAGCTCCCTAAAGCCACACAATGTAGATATCAAAGTGATTACAGCCCAATCAGACATATTAAATACCTCCTAGTTGCCTTGGTGATGTCCACTCTGCATTTTAAATGTCCATTTGTCAACCCCCAGCCTTTCTAACAAGGGTAGTTTTGTGTGGCCTGTGTCATGAAAATTGTCAAGGGGAGACTCTGGGCAGAGTCTAAATTTTTGAGTGCACTTGATGGCATATTGTCCTATGGAGCAGTTGAGATTCAATATCTTAAGAGACTCTTCCTGCTACTAGTCTTCCCTCTGGTACATGAAACTCAGGAGTTTCAGTGGTTTCCTTTGCAAATAGCCTACTGCTCCATAAAGGCTGATAAATCCTGAATTTTGTGCTTCTAAGGCACTTGTATGCCCTCTCTTTTATATATCTTTTATATATCTATCTTTTATATATAAATGAGACAATGAACTGAAAACAAGATATCACCTTTTTTCTCTCATACATCCTGCTTGAGCCCAGGTCCAGGCCCAGGACTAATTCTTCACATGATTCATCTTATGTTTAGATGTTTACAACATGGAGGGAAATATCTTAGATTCCCACTGCCACTAAGGAGAAGGAAACACTCCAGGAATCCAGACTGTCCACAATGGTGGACACCTCACTTTGGGCAGAGAAATCATGATCTAGAAGTTCCTATTTCTCTCCAGGAGCTGCAAAAACCTCGACTACTAGCTCACATTCACATGTTTAAATCCAGGTGAGATGAATACCACTCTTATTTGCCTGCAGAGCTTGTGTCTTGCCATGGACATGTAGAGCAGAAATTAGTTTTGGTAGATCTTGACTGGGACCGCTAGAGATGTTGACAACAGCAATAACCATGATAACAGCAGCAACAAGAGCCATAGATCTGATGCAAGGATCCATCAAATATAAGATTTTCACTACCCATCATCCTTAATGACTTTCACTTATCAGCCTAATTTTAATCTCATCAATTTTAGTGCAGTTCATTCACTTCAGTGGAGCTCTTTTCAAATGACAATAATATAAACATGACTTTGATCTGTAGAACAGGTGTTACCAAGAAGATTGGCATCTGCAGAGTTTTACTTCCTGGTTGTGACCTGTTTCTGGATTATTAAAATGATGTGAGTAGCATCTTGCAAGTTACACTTTGAATATTGGAATAAAAAGGTCCAAATTTCCAAGCATAACTACTGATTCTCAGAGTTTCTAGTTTGAATATTTTGAACTTAGATGCCTTCATCTTGAACTTGCTTTCTGAGTGCCCTCTTTCTGAAATCCAGGCTTTGATGAAAAGTCTTATGTAGGCAACATAAAAACAGACCCCCTGAATCTCTCACTACTTTCAGAAATCTTGGTCAAGGATCCTTGGTCAATGCACCCTGGTCATCTACTTGGCACATTGCATATTGAACATTTTACTTTACGTTCAAGTGAGATTTTGACCTATATGTGCAAAATAAATAATTTTGGAAGTTGAGAAACAGTATTTTTTACTGATGATTCTTTTGAAATATTCAACATCGCCTGTGCTGTTTCTTACTTTTTTCCCCCCTGAGTTTGGCTAGAAAAGCTGTAAACACATACTTAAAAAAACGGAAAACTTCACTAGCAATTTACCCCACAGTTATGCATCTTTCTGCTTTAGAGAACATACAGCTAAAATTAGATGACAGCTCTATACCCTTAGAACCAGTGTTATGTTTTTCCTCCATTTCTGATCTACATAATTCAAAACAAGGAAATGTTAGCAGGTAAAACTGCAGGGTAAAACCTTTGGCTGCTGGAAATATTTGCATTCATTAAACTAACAACTGTAAAGCAGATATGCACATCTTTAGACTTCCTCATTCTTGCCTTATTAAAAAAGATCTTTGAAATTCAAAAACTTCCATGTAAATCTTGTGCAGGTTTTTTTTCCTTCCCCTGATGCAGATGATTGTACTTGGGTGGCTTAAAAAAAGAGAACCTGGATCCAGGAACCTCAACACATCACTGATGGCTAAAATCCAGACTTAGTCTGGATCTAAAATTTGGCAATGGCTGGAATGAGGGTCCCCACCAACTCCCTCAGACTCATGAGCTGGAACTTTTCCACTGTGCACAAACACATTAGAGAAAACTGGCTTGTCTTGATCCATTTGCTTGGAGGCAGGCAAGCGCCTACTAAACCACATCCCCAAGTGCTGCATCCACAGCCTTCTGAACTCTTCCAGGGATGGTGATTCCACCACTTCCCTGGGCAGCTAGAGTCTGTATCTGGATCACACCTTGACACCTCCTCCAGGAAGGATGCCCATCAGAAACTTGTGCAGACTATGAGATCCCAAAGGTGACTTATCCACAACCATTTTACCATATGAGGATCTCAGACACCTGAGCATGGGTCCCATCCCTGGAAGTGTTCAAGGCCAGTTTGGATGGAGCTTGGAGCAATCTGGTCTAGGGGAAGGTGTCCCTGCCCGTGGCAGGGCGGTTGGAACTGGATGATCTTTAAGGTTCCTTCCAGCCCAAACCATTCAGTGAGAGGTGGGTAGACACGAACCTCATGAATTTAAACAAAGCAAAGTTCAAGGTCCTACACCTGCCTTGTGGCAATCCCAGACACACCTACAGGCTGTACAGAGAAGTGACTGAAAGCAGCCTCGCGGAGAAAGACTTGGGGGTGATGGTTAATGAAAAGCTCACCATGAGCCAGCAGTGAGTGCTCACAGCCCAGAAAACCAAGGGTGGTCTGGGGTCCTCCACAGGAGCATGGCCAGCAGACCAAGGGAGGTGACTCTCTCTCTGTTCAGCTCTTATGAGGCCCCACCTGCAGTGCTGTGTACAGCGCTGGTGTCTCCAACATAAGGAGGATATGGAAATGTTGGAGCAAGTCCAGAGGAGGCCACAAAGTTGATAATGGGACCTGGAGCAACTTCCCCATGGGAACAGGCTGAGAGAGTTGGAGCTGCTCAGCCTGGAGAAGAGAAGGTTATGTGGAGACCTCAAAGCAGCCTTCCTGTATCTGAAGGGGTTACAGGGAAGCTGGAGAGGGAGTCTTCATCAGGAACTGTAGTGATAGGACAAGGAGTAACGGGTACGAATTGAAAGAGGGAAAATTTAGGTTAGATATATGGAAGAAATTCCTTACTGTGAGCTTGGTGAGGCACTGGAACAGGTTGCCCAGGGAGGTTGTGAATGCCCAACCCTGTCAGTGTTCAAGGCCAGGTTGGATAAGGCCTTGAGCAATGTGATCTAGTGGGAGGTATCCCTGCTCATGGCAGGAGGGGCTGGGACCGGATAATCTTTAAGGTCCGTTCTAACTCCTTAACATTCTAGGATTCTATGAAAAGCAATTTACCCTCTATTAGATGTCGAAACAGAGCAAATCTAGCTCACCCTCCAATGCAGAGGCCTTCTCATGCCTCAATCTGTATTTTTCCATGTTGAGTACATCTATATCACACAAGATCATCCTTAAATCACAATTACTCTAACTAATAAAGTATCCCTTGTGGCCTTTTGAAGAAGGTATTGATCGATAACAGAGAATTAAACAAAACAAAATACAAAAGAATTGTTCCCCTTCTATTTACAGAAGAAAATGACTCACAAGGGACGGTTTCTTATCTTTTCACAATACAAGGGTAATGCCCTTCATGGCAAACACCAGAGTTGGAGCCCAGACTTTTATAGGCATTGTGTGAGATGTATTTTCTCATGGGAAATGCTGGACTAGTCCAGACAAGCATCTGTTCTTTCTAAGGGGACTGAGGCAAGGCTGAGGAATTTTGAAAGGACACCCCAAATAAGTTTTAATGTTTCATGGGATAACACCAAATGACAGTTTTCAAAAGACTTACTTGAAATTATTCTCATTTTGAAGACAGAGGGAACTGGCTACAGGATTTGACAACAGCTGAGCAGCAAACTTTACTAATCCAACTTAGGGCTTCTTTTTCCTCTATTTCCTTCTTTTACTCGGAATGGTTTCACTGAACCAGTCAAATTGCAGGGACTTACTTCAATATAGCTAATGCTCTAAACCAATGTTTGAATTTTATACTAATTAAGGCCAATCCACTGTCATTTTTCTATAATGTGAAGACTAGTGCCCACAGTAACCCACTGAATTTAACATAAAAGCAAGATAAAACAATTAAAGTGTGAGAATATTTGATTAAGTAGCTCATTGATTTATAGTGGAATAAATTGAAACGGATGGGACAGAGAAATGTTTTTTAATGGTAACCGTATTTTATGTTCATTATCACAATCTCTGGGCTCTTTGTGGTTTTGTGATTAAAAGAAAGAGTTTAGGGATAGTAACTCTGGGATTTATTACTCTTGTCTTCTTACTTAAGGCCTTTTTTTTTCCTTTTTCTGATTCATGTGGTAAAGTATTAAGGCCCTATTGAAAAGTCGTATGGAGTAAGTACATTGCTACAAACCAGTGGCTGTCTGACATAATTTAAACAGCATTAATCCTGACAGTTACACAGGGTGAAAAAACAAACACAGAGAGTTTTGTTTTGGTGACAGGGATTAAACCTCTCCTTGGGGTGGTTGCGGCTGCCGCAGCTCACTGGGAGGGAGCCTCACGCCCTGGATGCAACAGTGAATGCTGTGGCTGGAGGCTGGGAAATGCATCACACGGAGGAGACAAGAGAGGGATGGGGTGCTCTACAGGGCACCACCAAACAAGGGGCAACCCCAAAACTGCTGAGTCCCAGGCTCCAGGTCATTCCACCAGGCTCTACAGATGTCACACAGCACTTACCTCTGCTAGCAGGGATGGGGTGAGGAACGAGGTTATCGGCCCTCTGCCCACTCCCTGAGGGGTGCATTCCACTCTTTTAGAAATACAATTACCCTCTCATGACACTAAAAAAGCAGGGGGATTTTCTAAGCCCTGCTTGCAATGGAGAGAGAGAGAGAGCAAAGCAAAAAAAAATATTTAGGTATCATTTTATAGAGTATGAATGTTAAGAGACCTTCCCAAGGACACAAAGAAAATCAGTGTCAGAGCAAGCCAGCTGCAGAGAGGTGACCATTGAGGATGATGTCTGCAAACCAGAGGTACGTGTATCCTACCAACCTGCCCTGCGTATTTGGAATACACCTGTCTAAGACTTCTTTGCAGCCTTTTCTTGTGGCTCAGGAAAAAAACCCCAAATCTTGAGTAGAGGGTGAAAATCACACTCAGCCTCATTTAAATATTTAAGTGTTTGTAAAAGGAAAGGGTATTTTTTTGGTTTGAAAAAGGGAGGGGGGATTTTGTCAGTTTCCATGTGCACCGACACATGCACATTTTCACTCTCAGCCTCCCAGAAAAGCCTGCATAGACTCTTGTGCAGGCGGCTTTGTAGGTGATAACATGTGCAGTGATTCCAGATAGTGCTTCACAGCTGATCACACTGGCAAGGTGAAAATAAGACTGGAGGAAAAAAAAGAAATATAGGAAAGAATTTAGAATCATAGAAAGGCTTGACTTGGAGGGGACCTTAGAGATCACCTACCAGAATCAAATATCAAATAAGCTACTTGATTAATGAAGAGAAGCCTATAAAAGGGTTCTGTTGTTGGGAGTTTGTTTAAAGAGTTATTGCACTTTCCAGGAAAGGAGGTGGTAAGAGCAGAAACCCAAGGCAAAGTTTTACCAGATAGAGCAGCCGATGAAATCAGCTCCTTTTTTTCTCAGTGTTCATTCGGCTGCCAAGCGTCCTCACCATGGAGTTGGGAGACTCCAGGGCCATCTGTTCAGCTTTTCAGAGACCTGATTTCAATAGCGGGGATCTGTTTTGTGGCATTTCTTCCCAGAGTTACCTTTTTTGCAGGGACATCTGCTTGAAGGTCAGCTTGAACAAAAGTCTTGCCTCTCAAAAGAGAGGCTAAGCTTTGCCAGGAGCAGGGCTGGGTGGGGAGAGAGAGGGGCAAGGAAGACACATTTCTCACTCATTTGGTTTGTACCTTAGCAGTGCCCTCCCCTCTTTCCTCAGGGCATGTTTAGGGCTGTGACATCCCGAGGAGCTTGAATGCACCTTTTACTTTCAGCACTTCTCACCCCATGAGTTCAGAAATCACAAGCCAAGCTCTTCAAAATTACAAGATTGGGTTAAAAGCCATGAAACTGCTGTAAAAATTACATTTCAGGGATCTTTCTCTTTGCCTTCTGTCTTCAGAGACTTATGTTTGTGTCCTGCTTGTTTCAGGATTTTTCTGCAGCAAAAGAAGGTCAAAAGGTATCATTTTTCAGTTAGTGTGGGACACTAACTGTGTCCATGGGGAAAAAAAGCTGAAATTTTATGGAAAATAATGCTACTGCAAGGTATGTTGCAGTGGTTGGCAGCCCAGATTTTGCTCAGCATGAGGAATGAGATGGGTCCAACACAGAATATTCTATGATTCTATAATGCTTTGACTTTAGGGTCCATTCTTCGAAGGTGCTGAAGATGCCTTACAAATGCTAAATGAGGATGCTCAGTCTGTGTTCATCCTTCATCCTAAATGTTGTGCAGTGGGGGAAGAATATGATCTACAAGATGAAATAATAAAATGATTTTCAGGGTACCTAAGCTCTGCTGAGTGGTTCCCATGCTTTGCCAGCCAAGGATTGATCTTAAGTCACAGCTACCTGGAACGCTGGTGTGGCACCTCAGCTGCTCNTTTCCTCAGGGCATGTTTAGGGCTGTGACATCCCGAGGAGCTTGAATGCACCTTTTACTTTCAGCACTTCTCACCCCATGAGTTCAGAAATCACAAGCCAAGCTCTTCAAAATTACAAGATTGGGTTAAAAGCCATGAAACTGCTGTAAAAATTACATTTCAGGGATCTTTCTCTTTGCCTTCTGTCTTCAGAGACTTATGTTTGTGTCCTGCTTGTTTCAGGATTTTTCTGCAGCAAAAGAAGGTCAAAAGGTATCATTTTTCAGTTAGTGTGGGACACTAACTGTGTCCATGGGGAAAAAAAGCTGAAATTTTATGGAAAATAATGCTACTGCAAGGTATGTTGCAGTGGTTGGCAGCCCAGATTTTGCTCAGCATGAGGAATGAGATGGGTCCAACACAGAATATTCTATGATTCTATAATGCTTTGACTTTAGGGTCCATTCTTCGAAGGTGCTGAAGATGCCTTACAAATGCTAAATGAGGATGCTCAGTCTGTGTTCATCCTTCATCCTAAATGTTGTGCAGTGGGGGAAGAATATGATCTACAAGATGAAATAATAAAATGATTTTCAGGGTACCTAAGCTCTGCTGAGTGGTTCCCATGCTTTGCCAGCCAAGGATTGATCTTAAGTCACAGCTACCTGGAACGCTGGTGTGGCACCTCAGCTGCTCATCACACCTGCAGAGAGACAGACACCTCCAGAGAGTGGTTCAGCACTGGCAGATAATGGGTTGCCCTCTGTGTGTTTGTTCCCTCCCAGTAATCACAGAGGAAACCTCAGAAACTGCTGAAGTTTAGACTTTCACCTTCATGTGGCTAAAATTAGGTGTCTCTAGTCTGATGCCTTAGAGTCAACATGGGTATATTTCTCTGGACATGACTGTCTTGTCCTTATGTGACTGTGTCTACATAAACCTTTCCTTGAAAATTTGTGTGTGCTATTGCCAGACATGCCCTGGGGATGGGGGAACACTGCTACTTTCAAAAAGGCTGGTGGCAATCCCTGGATGCAAGGAGTTAAGGGATGAAGTAAAAGCAGGGACTTGTGCAGGTCCTGAAAGGATCCAGAAGATTTTTTTCTCATTAGTGTGGCTGAAAAATAGCATGTAGATATATAATAACCATAGGACTGTGTGGATATGGCTGTGTGTAGGTACACAGGCAAGCACACACACTCAAAAAACCTCAACACGTATCTGTATACTTAAAACTCAAATTTATGCTATTATACTACTCAGCACTATATGCACACACACACAAACAGAATAGTTCAGCCATACTAGTGTGTCTTTGGTTTAGGACAAAGAGAAGATGATAATACTGAGACCCTGCTCTACCAGGGGAATTATAATTCCCTTCTACAGTCATGGTTGGGAAAAGATTACTGTGCTGGTAGCAAGTTTCCAGCCCTCAACTGCATAGTGGGATCTGGAAGCTGGGGAGGGATTATTGCTACCCAGCTGAGGGAAAGGGATGTGTGGAGGCAGGCTTTCAGAAGTGTTTAATCCCACTCTAGCAGCTGGAGAGCAGTGGTTATCACTGGTGGGTTTTACCAGGGGGGCCTCACAGCTCAGATTGAACCTCAGTGAGCAGGGAGGCTGGGGGGTGTTTTGGGAAGGGAGAGGAAGGCACTGGGACTGGTGTCTGAGGCAGGAAAAAGAAGTCACTGCTCCTAGCAGAAGTGGGCCAGGGAAAATTGTTAAAATTGATGAATGGATTCAAAGCACCACTTTGGTGGTTGCGATGCTGTTCTGTGCACTAAGGTAGGCATCACTTTGTGCCCGCTGCTGAAGCCTGACTCATCCATGCTGTCTCAGCAAACACATCCATCTCGAAGTCCAGAGGTGCCAGTAGAAGGGCAGGGTGAGGTGATGGTGGTGAGGAAAAGCCCAAGCACAAAACTAGTGGTGACACAACTCAGTCTGTGCACCAGCTCCCGCCTTGGGGTCAGCTCTGCCTAAGCACAGTGTTGAATCACACTTGGGTTAAGTGTTGGTGAGGTGTTAAGTGTTCAGAGCACAAGGAAAAGGTCATAGGTTATTTAGAGCCTCTCAGTTTTCCTCATCAAATCATCACAGTTTAGCTTGGCACATAAAGGATGTCCCACATAAACCAGGCAGGGACAACTACTTGAAGCATCTGGGGACATGGTGGTTTTTCTGGGCCCTGGAAAGTGATGCCAGCTGAGCTGGTGGCTTGGCATCCTGTAGCTCTGCTGTCTCAAGGTCCAATTTTCTCCACAGCCTAAAGCAGAGAGGAGCAAGGCTGGGTGTTATCTGGGTGGGAGGACACGGAGGAAGCAGAGCCTGTGTGTTTCAAGAGAAGGGGCTGGTTGCTGACTCTCTCAGTGACCTTTTCTCCTGTTAGACACTATCTCTCTGAAGAGGGATTAAACTAAATAGCTGCGGCCTTCACTTTCTGTGCAGATGCTCTACAGATAACTCTGCTTTCTGCCAGCCTCTTTGCCAGACTGAAATAAGCTGAAATCCTGAAGTTCTGCTCTAGAATAGGTGTACCCACAATCTGGTTTCCCTGCTGTGACAAAATAAGAACAGCAGTTCAAAATGTCCTACATCAGTACAATTTATTTCATTGTTGACACTATTGTGAAAAAGAAGCTTCCTGCAGAAATCCTCACTGTTTTTATTGGGAGAGGCTTCTGCTTTCCTACCCAACTTATTTTCAAACTGGTACTCTGTACTCAGATGTACATGACATCTGCCAATGCAAATCTTGTTGTTCTATGCACTAATCACAGTGGGCTTATGTTAAGGAGAGGAGGTTTGGTGTTGGTTTTTTTTAGTTTGTTTGCTTTGGTTTTTTTTGTTTTTAATTCTTGTAACCAGTGAGCTGGCTTTGCTTCAAGTGCTAAGTGATCCCTTGCTAAATCCTTCCCAACAATTCCCTGAGAGATGGAGCCATTTTATTTTCTCAAACCTATTCTGAACCACCACTGTACAGTGTGGTGGCACCCACTGTATTTCAGGAAATTAGTATCAAGTTCTTTTTCCAAGCCTGGTGATGCTAGGGAAGAAAGTGAGAAGCCAAGAAGATGCAAGGAAAGAGGAAAAAAACCAGAACAGAGGAAAATAAGGAAGGGCAGTTGTAGGAATCAACCTCTTTGATGAGAATATATCTTGGGGTCATGCTGCTTGGACACTGGGAATTTGTGTCCTTTCCACCACTAAATTGCAATGTCAGATATTGACAGTGTTGGACCCTGCAAACTGCATTCTGAGTATAAATGGATTGGATTGGAAGGGTCCTTAAAGATCATCTGTTTCCAACACCTCTGCCATGGGCGTAGATGCCACCCTTTAGCTCAGGTTCCTCATGGATTTATCAAACCTGGCTGTTAAGGTCACTTCCAACACAAACCATTCTATGATTCTAAGACAGATCTCACTTTCCTTCAAATGGTACGTTTTGGGAATTGGATATTATGAAAGTAGGATTATGCCATACACTATCTGAGCATCCTGCAAGAGCATGAAAGTAAGAAAATCACATGAGAATTTTACAGTCTGACCAACAAAAGACAGACCCAGATCTGAGCAGGGTTACTCTTTGACCAGTCAAGTCTCATGGAACAGCTTCAGACTGTCTGAGCCCAGGGACTGCTCTGTTTTGCAAGCATAATCCTTGTAAAAGAGAGAAGGAAGGTCTCAGCTAGCCTGTGATATCACAGCATGATTAGTCACCAGAGAAAAGTCTTGGCTTCCCAAATTCCTCTGGATCTCGGTCTGGAACGGGATGCATGCTTCTGTCTGGGCACCCCCTTCTCACAGACGAGACCCTGGAGGGTAAATTTTACTGGCAAAAGACACAGGGAAGACAGCAGGAAGAGAATCTAAAGGATGAATCCCTCTGTAGTTACATGACTGCCAAAATAATCCTATGGGGATGAATGAGCTCAAAGCCAAGCCCGAGTCATCCTCTTTCAGGAAGTCTAACCCAAGCTGGTGGGTGGCAGTGCACTGGATGAGGGAGCTGCAGCCATTTCCATGGTGGTCTCCAGGCTGCAGGTCTGGAAGGATACAGTTTGTTAAATCCTCTCTTTATAGCTCTGTTTTTTGTTGGTGTTAACAACCACACCAGAGCTAGATGAATTTTCAATTGATGTATCAAGGATTATCATGACTGATCTTTAACTTCTACAGAAATCTGCTGGACTGCATTTGTTCCCATTAGGGTGGTGGTACTGGGGGAATCCAGACCTCTTGCTCTTCCAGTGCTTCAGCTTTGTGGGTCAAAGCTCTGAAGTCAACAGCTTTAGAACCACTTCTTTGGCTGTAGAAGTTCACAGAGCACATTTGATCTGCACTAACGTGGAAGATCTGGCACATCACTCCTGCTGGAGTGGATGGCATCAGCCCAAGTCTGAATCTGGCCTTTTGACTTTCAAAAATTGGCTGCAAAATGAGGGATCCTTGTCAGCTGTAAGATTGATGCTGTATGACTTCAAGCACGTTTGTCATCTGTTTGCAAAGTGAAAATAAGCTTACAGTTGTTGACAGTAAATGAAGTAATATTTACATAATACAGTCATACCTGTTTCCTGCTAAAGAGATCAATGCATATTTCTTTTTGCAATAACAAATCCATGCCGTATATCTTCACAGACACAATAATATTTGAAATGAAACATTCATCCAGCTACATAATTACATCTATTGTTTTCCATTTGGTTTTTGTTCCCTAATAGTTTATTACTAGTGGCCAATAGTCAAAAACAATCCAGAGGGATGCAAAACAGCCCCTTGTTCCAGCTCCTTTTGGAGATATTTTGGTTATTAAAATTACTGTCATTAAGATTGGTGCTTGGATACTGCTCTGCAAACTGAGGCCCCGCTGCTCCAGGTGGTGGATGCACAAGGCATTGCGTGCCCTCAGGATTTTAGAGCTGGAAAGAGGCATGGCAGGACACAGCTACCCCATAGGAGATCAGCAGAAATATTGCCTTGATGGGTCCAGCACATTTCCCACCCTCCTTGTGGGTGCTCACCAGAGGCAGAGCTAGGACAGAGGGATGTCTCTGTCCCAGACTTGAAGAATCTGGAGAACAGGTGAGTTGAGACTGATCCCTTTCTGTTTCTCTCAACTCTTTTCCTTTAGTTGAAGAAAAAGGTTTTGTCTTTCTATTCTACAGCGTGTTCCAGACTGTAGGGTTCCTAAATCACTTCATACAAATCAATAGCAGTAAATAAATACTGAGGTGCCCCCACTATTAAGACATTTGTGTGGCCTATCTTGTGTAAATACTGCAGATAGCAATCGTGATTTAGTAATTATTTCCCCTTCTTTCCACCTCCAAAGCCCTCTATGAACACAGAGCTTCTAAAGAAAACCCTACAGCTATTTTTCTCCCCCACACAACAGGATCAACATAACAAACCCTTTAGTCAGGCAAGTTCCCCTCTCATCCCTCCAGCTGCCCTTAAATTTTCACCCTGGTGTAGAATGATGCTCTGAGTCAACTGGATACTCGCCTCCGCCTACTCGAGAGTGGCTGTATTTCATATCTCCTGTTACTCTGGGTGTCATGCAAATGGGGAGGAGTTACATCCTGAGCACGCAGCAGCACTGCTGCCCTTCACATCTGAGTGGCTCTATTTGTTCTTAAAACCACAAATTATTTGCTCTTTTACAGAACAGTTTTATGCTGCTCTTGAATACCCAGTCTGGACTGGTCACTGGTTAGAAGAGAAAGTAAAGGAAGGTTTCCTGGTAGGAACAGAGGAAGCAAAGTAGTGTTTCCTGGTAGGCAATGTTAAAGGAAAAACTAGTTTCCAGTTCTGCACTGGGCTGGCAATAAGGGCACAGCAAGTGCTGCGTTAGCATGATCCAGCCATCCTGAAAAGAACAGTGGGCAAGTCAGCCCAGCAGTGTGGCCCTCTGAGATTGGTCCCATAGCCACTGTGGACATCCTGCTGGTTCAGGTGCTGAACCTCCCAGGTTTAGATAATTTACCAGCCTTTTCCTGATAGATAAGTCTGCTTGGGTCACCTGGTCATGAACAGGAGTTGATGTGATGAAGGAGGGCATGGCTGTGGGTTGTGGGGTCAAACACTGTCTTGCTCTTGATTTGGTTTGCACAAGAGCTTAATAAAACCATCAGATGTTCCCCAGGTCCCAGGTGTTTTCAGGCTGAACAGGGCAGGGAAGAGTTTTTCTTCTTTTTATTTTATTTATGAGAAATGGAGTGCAGAGAAGCAAAGGGAACTTCCTAAAGTTAAATTCCTGCTCAAATCTTCATGCCACCGCTAGGAAATAAACATCTGAATATCTTTATATTGATGTATGATGTACCTTTGGGTCAGATATACATGGAGTATCTTTTCAGCACCTAGCATAATGGGGTTTATATCCTGAATAAACACTGATAATACACTGTAAACATTCCTCAGTGATGGTATCAAGATTAACGTGGATTATTTTTCATCTCTTGACCCTGTTATCTGTGAATGTCTCATCACATGTATTTATCTAATATTTGACTTCAGTTAATTTCTGTCAGGGGGAAGTTCATGCTTGGGTATAATTCCCTTTGGGTTTAGGGCTTTTAGAATCTTGTTTCTCAGTGCACCTCAGTGGGTTCTGAGCACTTCTAAATCACAGACTCCTAGGATGGTTTGGTTTGGAAGGGACCTTGATGACCATCTAGTTACAACCCTCCTGCCGTGGACAGGGACACCTTCCACTGCGCCATCATTCTGAATGCTCTTGTCAATCTCCAGCGTGGATCATCCACTTCAGGTAAATTCTGCATATGATCAAAATTTTGTATATGATTGGTGGAATCTTCCTGCAAAGAAGTGCCCCTCCATTTTATTGAACAATTGATTTTTTTTTTTGCCTGGTTCATTTATTATATTGTTAATCATAATACTTTTAGGAAATCATAAGATCAGTAAAAGATGCCAGAGAGGTTGCTGTACGACACGTCAAGTAAGTGCTTTTTAAGAACAGCGTCTCTCTCCAGTAATTTCCCTGAGCCTTTACTGTAAGCATCCTTTTTCTGGAGCTTTACTGTGCTGTTCTAGCTCACTATGTATGCAACTCTTTAAAAGGCTAGTCCAAACAATATTGAATTTCTCATTTCTCAATTCTCAATTTATTTTGAAAAGCTGAGAAAGCCACGAAAAAGGGAATGGAAAGACACTGTAGCAGGGTCCCTGAGCTGGTCCGCAAGCTCTTGTTTTTGATTTCCTTGCATTTGCAAAGCAAAAGCTTAGAGTGAGTTTCGGCTTTTGGCCACCAGCTGGAAGCATTACTAGTGATGACTACTGTGGGCAGTAAAATGCTGCTACCCAGGACTGAAGAAGGAACATCTGTGGCTGTCAGGACTGTTTCCATTCAGCCTTTAAACAGCCCAGTAGAGATTTGTGGATGTGTGTGTGAGGACCCTTTCCTTATCAAAGAATATCCTTGTCATGTGTTTGGGGCTGGGTAATAATAGGCAGCATTGGTGAATGCTGTTTCAATTTTATTTTTTTTAAAGTGCATGTCTTCTAGTGGGTGATTCATCAGCTGCTGTTACAGAAAGTATGTTGGGAAGCTTGCAGCTGTGGGCTCAGGCTGCAGTTTCTGTGTCGTTGCTAGGGATTCTGCATTAAATATCCCAATTCTCTGCACTTAAAACTAGGAAAAATTGACATTCTGACTTCCCATAAGAGAATGGAATACGTGATTCACAGCCCTTCTTCTGCAACATTAATCAGGCCCTGTTTACAGGGAACAGAGCCAAGGGGGATGGTTAGAGCCAAGGAGGTACACTCAGAAAGCCAAATGGTGATGTCATTTGGGGCAATACAGTAAAGGCAAGCCACTTAACTGGCTGAGATGGCTTGTAGTGGGACCAAATCCCAGTTAAAGGATGGAGAAGCATTAGGGTTTCTTGGCTGTGCTATTGAGTGCCCTGGTTTTACTAGGGGTTTTTTATGGAGAGCAGAGCTTGAGCTGGGCAGCTGAGTCCCGCAGATCTGCTGTGAGACTGGGGATGAGAAGTTCATAGTTCATGTTCTGGGCTTTAAATCTGCAATTTCAGTGTGTTACGTGAAGTTCCCTTTCCATAAGGATATGATGATCTAGTTTTCTTGTCTAGTCAATATGTTGGTTATGCCTTGGGCTGCTGTGGTGCCAGGTGCTCTGAAAATGTGTGTAAGGGTTTGCTCCTGATCCTGGGCATTTGCCACCCATGTGGGAAAGGGGTAAGTTGTGATGGCCTTTTTACAGAAGGACTAAGGGAAATGACAAGGAACTTATTTGGGTTCACACAGGAAAACAAACCCCATGTGCCTCAGCTGGGAGAGGAACACAACTTTCCATAGCAAGTCCCCTGTGTTAACTGGGAGATGGTCCACCTGGTATCACAAGAAACCTCTTTTGCACACAGGCAGCACAAATCATTTTGCAAGCTGAACAAAAGTGGAACAAATAAGTTTCTGTCCTCTCTTCAGTTAGAGGCAATGGTGGGGCTGTGTGTGTCACAGAACATGATGATACTCTCTGTGGACACAGGCAAGAAAAACGTAAAGACTGTCCCCATGCAATCACTGCAAGGAACTTGCAGGAACTTTGCCTCCCTGGCCTTTGCAATGTTTTCTTGGGAATCTTTCTTGCAAAGTGAATTCTGACTGTCTGCCTACTGAGATGTAGAAAGAAGCCTTAGGAAGGAGATTTAAAAAGTCTGACCAGCCCATTTGCATACTTTATACGGAGATCTCTCAGTAAGCCAGCAGTGAGCTGTTGTATCCACAGGTATCAGCATGACCCCAGCAAACTGAGGTTTCCTTCTCAAGCTCATGCAAAACAGATTATTTCCTAGATCAGTAAACTGCAAACATGAACGTGGTTTCCCTGGCTCCCTAATGGCACATGTCTTTTCCAAAAGAATTCAGGTTTGCAATTTTAAGCAGAATTTGTTGTTTACAGCATCAACTTATATTTTTGTTCTCCTTGTTTTTTTGCATGGTCCTTCTCTCTACAAGATGTCCCTCCCTATGCCATTACTTCAATGTCAGACAAAACATTAGCAATAATTATTTATTGAATAGCAGAATATCTTAATCCCAACCATGATTTTGGACCTTAGAAGTGTTTTTAAACACTGCATATTGTCTTACTAGGAACTGTGTTCTTCTGGGCACTGTATCCAAACTGTTAAGCTGTGGAAGACTCAGTCTGATTAATTAGAGAGGTTTGTGGATAGGACCAGTGGAAATTTTCCATTCTAAGTCAGACCTGTGCTTTAATCTTGGTCTTACAGGGAGTGAACAAAGAGCAAGCCAACCAGAATTTGGGATGGTATGATATGAGTGAAAACAGTCTATTGCTTCTCTGCCAAAATGCTGAGGACTCACACACTTGGGACACAGGACTGAGAAGCCAAAACAAACAGCAGGGCTCTGCTGGGGAGAGGAAGATGTTGGCATAAATCCTCCACTTCAAAGCTGTAACTCCAGTGTCTAACCCAACACGGGGATGTTTCTTCATCTGATACTGAGGAGATTGGCCATTGGTAGTGCAGCAGAAACTGAAAATGCTGTGAATGGTGTGTTTAGTAGTGGTAGATGGTTTGTTATACCTCAGAGGCTGATTAGGTGTTTCCTCTGTGGTAAATCTGAAAGAAACCTGTAGACTCCTTAATAAGTAAAATAATAGATAATAATGATAGAAAATAATTATTGTTAAATGAAAGAGAAGAACACGGAAAAGGAGACAGTGCTTGGGCTGGCTGAGGATCCTGGAACACTTCAGGGACACTTCCAAGGCACACTCACGGTGAGAAGTGGAGGTCTGGGTCCTATCCTAAACTCTGCCATGAATTCCTTCTTTGTTTTTGGTCCTATTATTTCATTTTCTCAAATTTCAGTTTTCCTTTAATTCATGGTACAAGAAAATGGTGCTTGGGGATATTTAGTGGGTAACAGCAGGGCATTAGGAGCTCCTGGGTAGCACGAGATACCATCACAAAGTTAGGTCCTCAGCTGGTGGTGACAACCATGATTTACACAAGCCGAGGATCTGGCTCCCCCTTTTCTAGCACGTCAACATATATCCATCTTTATGCCAGCAACATCCAGGCCCTGACAACAAGCATTTAATAGGTTTAAGGAAGTTCCTGTTTTGATCTTTTGTTATAATCAGTGTTATTACAAATGCAAACAATAACCAGAACAATTGTAGTCATCAATGGACCTATTGGTGAAGAACACAGGGCTTTCCTGCTTAGACACAACTATGAAGAGGACTGTTTACTTAGCCAGACTGTCCTTTTATAGTTACCAACAGGAAGTGCTTGCAATGTTTGTATAAGAAGGAGACTTCAAATTATCCCACATCATCTCTTCAAAGGGATGTGAGAACAGAATGTATGTTTTAAATAAAGTCTCACTGCCCTTTTTTTTGGCTTATGAGAGAGCACATCTGGTTTTGATGGACTTGACAACTTGTTGTCTATGTCTTTACAGCCCAGGTTTGTCACATTCTCACCTCTAAATGGAAAAGCTTTGGATGAAAACCCACTTTTGTTTTTTGGCTTCTCCTGAGTCTCTGTAAACACCGGTAGGCAGTGTAAGGCCAACTTGACCCAAACAGCCTCTATTATTGAATGTCCAGACATCTGCCAAAGTGAAGACTAACGTGTGGGTAGGAATGGGACTGGCTGGAGTGGGAACTGTGAATGCCCACAGTGGTTTAGGTTGGATATTAGGAAAAGGTTCTTCACCCAGAGGGTGACTGGTCATTGGAACTGGCTCCCCAGGGAAGTGCTCATGGCCCCAAGCCTGACAGAGCTCAACAGGAATTTAGACAGTGCTCTCAGGCCCATGGTGGGATTTCTGGGGTTGTCGTGTGAGGGATTAGGAGTTGGACTTGATGATTCTTGTGAATCCCTTTCAACTCAGGATATTCCACGATTCTATGAAGGGCATGGGACACCATGGTTTTGGTCAGCTACAGGAGACAAGTACAGGGAACTCACTGGGTTGTTAGCAGACTAACCAGGATGTCTCTTTATAAACAATAAGAGGCTGTAGCCAACATCAATTAGTGTTTAGTTTTATCTCAGTTTTATTTCTTGTTGCAGAGAATTCTACAATGAATAAACCACACTTCAATGTCTCTCAGCCTCCACCTAAGTAAATCAATGATGTCCACAGATCAAATATCAGACTTACTTCAATCAATGTTTTTTTGTCATTTAAAACTTCAAATTTACCTGTTCGTTCTGATTAATACATGGTTGGTGGAGTGAGATGTATTTTAGCCTAGATAATGGAAACTTTTATGAACCCTGGAGCTGGAATCCTGTAGCTGATCTCCCACAGGTGAGAAAGGACTGGTTCACACATGCAGCTCTCCCCTTGCTATATGGTACCATTCATAAACCAATTTAATATTTGTGTCCCATTAGGAGTGGGAACTATTTTATCCCCTTTTTACACAGGGGGAAAAGGAGGCAGAGAAAAAGATTAGGGGACTTGCCCAAGGTCACACAGGAAACCTGTGGTAGAACCAGGATATGAACATAGATTTCCTGAGCCTCCATTTGCTGCATGAACCACAAGCTCTTCCTTCCTCCCTTGTCTGGGAGAAATGACAAGGTTTCTTTAACATGAGAGGTGCCCTGCAGGGACTCAGCCTCAAGGTTCTTCATTTCATGTGGAGCAGATGCTCTAGACAAAAGATGTCCTTGCTCTGAAGAACATCCCTGCAAAGTATTTTTGTGTTTGTAATAGAGGAAACCAGTCACCCATACAGGTATCTTCCCCTTTCTCTTTGGCGTGGTGTCTTGTTGGTGCAGGAAGGCTGCTTTGGAGCTCTAGGGATGTGGAGTTTGGTGATCATGGGCATTTCTGTGAAAACCCCAGGCGTGGGAGCTGTTTTTTACCTTTACTTCCACATGTGATATCTATGTGGTGGAGCTCAGCTGATCACCTGATGGTCAGTTCAGGGAAGGGCCATAGGTTAATTTGGGGAGTTAGACAAACCACACAAGGTGAAGGTGCCTTTGTCCCTGTTGCACCTAATGCCAGATCTGGGATATGGAAAAAATCTTAACTTCTAAGTTAATAGAAAAATTCTCTCCCAGGTGATGGTGGAAAATATACAGCATGGACAACCCCTTCTGCATGGACAACAGGGACCAGAACGATGCTGACCTTGTGTGTCTGTGGGTACAAATATCACTCCAGCATAAAACCCCTCTCCTCCATCAGAGACATGCTGGGTAAAAACAGGCCAGAGACATCATACCACCAGGTCTACAGAATTTTGTGAGACCAAGATTTTCTTCAGGTGATGTTGCTTTCTCAATTTCCGAAGGAGAGATACATTTCCCCTGGAATTCACTGCCACAATTGTATAGGATAATCAGGATGTAGTAAGCAGGAGCTTGATTTTTTTCTCTGCTCATGTAACCAAACCACCACTCATAAGAGGGACTTTTCAAGTCACGCACATATATACAAAAGGAATTATGTTGTCAGTGGCATCACCTTTGATAACAAAGGACAATACAGTAATAATATGGTATTTTCTTGTGCAGGTTGCATGAAAAGGACACTCCCAAGTAAGTTTTTGTGGTTGTTTTTTGTGGCAATCTACTGCTCTTCCTATCGTGTTACTCTAACATCAACACAGGGATCAGAGAGAGCCCACATGTCTTTTATTCTTAGGCATGTTGGTAACTGGCACCATCTCACATCCCTGAATTCATCTCAGCAAGGACCCAGCTGCTCTTCTTGGACTACGTTTGTGCTGAGCACAGGATCTGTCTGCTTGTGGGGAAAACAGAAACTTCCTCATCTCACCACAGCATCATCGCTCCCTATCTATCCCCGTGCTAAACAAATGGGAGCGCATTTGGTAACCATCCACAGGGATTTTCCATCCACAGAGAAATATTGTCTGAAGAAGGCTGCAGTTCCCCAGCAAAAGCTGGTGTGAGATGCTATCACTCAGCATAACCCCAGGCAGCAGTGGCAGAAGGAAGCCAGCAGGGATAGTCTAAAGGGTGGCCTGAAAGATCTGCTGCCTTTGTTACACTGATCTGCTGCCTTTGTTACACTGATCTGCCATTACTCTGCTCCGGGAAAGGTGTTTTTATCTGGAATATTGAGACCAGTTTTTCTGCTCGGTTTATGACAGCATCCTGAAACATTCTCACCAGCTTAGCATGGCTAAGAAAGGGCAAGCAAGATTGTTGATGGTACTTGAATTGATTTTAAGGATGAGAAGAATATCAGGCATCCTGTTAAAAATTAATCTCAAGGTCTTTGGCAGCACACTGAGCATTATTTCAGTGTTTTGCAGAGAGTTACCTGTCTCACAGGCACACCCCCATTGTTATAATTTTTATTCAGCTAACAAAGATGAACCCAGATAGAAGGCAAAAAACTTTTTGAAGTGCGTCCTTCTCTAGCCTTTGTTTGTCTTCTTTTAGTCAGATACAGTCTTATTTCACTCTCTTTTTTTCTTTTTCCTTCAAATAGTTTCAATTTTTTTTTCTCAGAAAGGCATTAAAATTATTTCTTAAGAATTTCTATGTATTTAAGATCTTATTTAACTTGAAAGTTTATGACAAGTTAATATACTTCGGGTCAAATCCTTGTGATTTGGACTCTTAAAAGTGAGTACATAGAACTAAATAGGCTGCAAAAAAATATAATGAAAAATTGTGATAGCCTTCCTCCTGTGTTATTCATAGTATCACACTGAGCTGCATCTCAGTTCTTTGACTCCAGCTAAATATTGGTGTCTTCAATGGGGTGTCCCTGTGGATTTAAATATTACTAACATGTGTAAGCATAGTAGACTTATCTCATTCTTATCAATGACAAATTTTCAGAGAGCTGCCTGTGTGTCAAAACTCTTGCTGAGTCCCCAAAGCTTATTGTGTTTCCTTATAACTGCTTATGTAAATTCCCACAAACTCACATGCACTGAAAACCCAACAGAAATCTTCTGATACCACTGCATTCCTCCTCTTCCTCAAAACCCTTGACAGCAAGTCAGATTCTGCCTTTTGAAAAGAACAGCTATTTTTATTCCTGTTGCAAAAGGTTTTCCAAACTCCACATGCATTGTTATGTCTCTCAAATGCATTACATCACACGACTCTCCTGAAAGGTGTCCAAAGTCTGCATTAAAATGCTTGTGGGAAAAGTTGAAAAAATAAATGGTTTATGTTAAATGGTATTTTGAAAAGGGAATGAAATGTATTGCGCTGATATGGAAAGGTAGTGTAGTAATGAATGCTTTGGGTTTGAATTAAGTGTTATGCTCTCCCTCATTAAACTGCATTCTGAAGTTATGCAGACTTACTTGTGTCTTCCCCCTCTTTGCTCGTTTTCCACTGAGTATAACAGAAGAGTGGTGAAGTATGAATTCTCTGAACATTATGCCATGAAAAATGTAACCAAAGCAAGTGGGTTTAAATTAGGAGAGAATCTGTTCTGTCCACATTTCAAATACCAACTTGGAAAATTCTGGCAAACAGCAGGCCCAGCCTGCTCCTCATGGCTTGGTGTGACCAGCAGTATGTGCCTCAGAAAACCATTGCTGCTCCATCCGAGGTTGAAGGCAAGAACAGTGTTTAATGTTTCTCACATTCTTGCTGAGTGTGGTGGAATTTGGCCAGTAGCTTTTGGGGACTATTGATATTGAAGGTCTTTCTTAATGAGACTTTTGTTCTTAAAAGATTTATCCATGTTGTACTGCTATGGTGTTCCCATAGGTCCCGCAACGCCAAATATTCTGACTGATGTGGCCTTGGGATACTGTGAGGACACCATGGGATATGCCCTTGCTTGAATTAAGGGAAATTTAGGGCATTTGCCTTCACAACATCCTCCAGGATCTCTTAATGTAATTTTCTGGACAACTCAAAATCTGGAAAGCTACCTGCCTAAAGCATCCAAAGTCTTTAAAAACATATCCCACAAAACCATGTGTAGCTCTCTTAGCACTCCACAGTTCCCTACGTTTCAAAGGTTTGGAGATGTACCCAACTTTTCCTTGGAATCAGCCAAGTCCAGAAGAGCACGTAATAACTGCACAACACATCCCAACCAAACATATGACAAAAGTACTCTGCTGGCCTTCCTTGGGCCAACTCCAAAGCCAGGTTCCCAGAGGTCTCATCCTGGAATAGGATAATAATATAAGCACTGTGAGCACCTGCTGAGCAGGGATGGTGGCTGAAGGGAGACTTATGAGCCCCTAAGAGGATTTTGGTTCACTATTTATAGTTTAGCGTTCTCTTTAAGGGATGGCTTGTGTGACTATGAGAAATAAAGCAATGTGGCTGCATTTTACAAGGGGTTCTATGCTGGCAGTGTGATTCACATGTTTAGGGGATCTCTCAGTGGATTCTCTCTTTGCTCTGTCCATTTTTGGGTTTTGACAAGTTTTTGGCAGAATTCAGGCACCTCATTGCTCAGGCTGGGAAATTCTGACAAAGCTGGCTTGTGGAGAAAGTTGTTTTCCTCTGAAGGTACCTATCTCCTAGGAGATGGTCGGATGGCCAGCATAAGTGAGATGCATAATAAATGGGTCAAGAGAAATGACATCCCACACTTATCTACCCTGCTCTTGGTTGTCTGGGAATTCAAAGTATACAGGGATTATAAAATGGAAGGTACCATTTCAAGATTGTACTATTACAGGCTCATAAACACGCATTATTAGCTTCTTCTACTAATTTATTTACTTTTTTGATGATGAATATTAATAAACATTTTGGAAGCTGCAAAACTACAGTCACACAGTCCAAACCGAAAGTAATAATTTCAGAATACTTCCTCTATCCTGTTTCATCTTAAACAGTGATTTCAAAGGAATACCTTTTTAATCCTAAAATAGTTGTCTCTCATTGCCTTCTAGATGTCCTTGTCTCTTTGCCGTGACAATAGAGGGAATGTTGACAATTATCTTACATTGGATGCCTAAAACCTAAACAGCTGAAGATATGATCTTATTTTCATCCTTAATTTAAGTACTATCAGCTTGAGGAAGGAAACGCTGCTTCTTGGAAATCATGCCCCAATTTGACCTCTAGACAATTACTCTGCCTGGTTTCCACTGCATCTCTGGATGCTCTAGTTCTCACCAAAACACCTTTTAAAAGAGCTTCTTCACTTGTTCCTCTCATCAATACAAGCCCTTTCCTGGCCCATTCCTGCTTCTGGGGTAGTTCAAGTTCATCTGTACCTCTAAGGCTCTACCAAATAGTGCCCACTAAGATGTGTTTTCTCATTTTTGTTTTGTGTTCCCTCAAGAATCTTTAGATTGGTGCTGCACTGGACTGCATGGACGGGATACTCCTTTAAATACCACTGGTGCTGTTCACAAAAAGATCAAGATGAGGATGAGGACACCTGCATTGCAGTCTCAGCAGCCTCCTCCCCTTCCTGGGCCATGATGACCTGGCTGTCCTTAAGAGAATGACAAAGAGACTGAATTTATAAAACGTCAGAATAATGTTGTGAAGGCTCAGATAAACAAATTTTCATGCTGTGCGGTTGTGCCTGTCAGCAATGAGTGATACACCAAAGATAATGGAAGTTACGTGAAGATGTTAGAGATTTCAACCTTCCTACATCTTCAGTTCAGGCATTCAGAGGCAACTATCACAGCAGAAATTTAGTCATATTGGAAAAGCCCGAGCACTGTTTGCAGGAACTGGAAGGATTTATTTGTTTTTGTTCTATGTCTAAATTTAAGATAATTTCCCATTCAAGAGCTGTTTCCCAACATAGCAACTGAGAGCCCATGTGGCACCTGGGAAGGTCAAAAATATGGACATTTTAAAGAAACCAGACAACAGTTTCCTTTTATTTTATCTTGTAAATGCATTCCCAGTTTGCTAAAACAACAAAACAAGACATTTCATGTACTCAGTTTCTTAATTGAATGATAGACCAGAGCCTCTGCTGGTGTGATTCTGTATCCTTCCCTTGCAATCAATTTAGTGCCGTGGAAAATTCACTTCCAAAACTCATTTCTCATGGTGAACACAGAAACTTTTCATGTAGTTCCTCTCAAGGCTTCTGCCACTGCTGCTGCTGTCATCCCATTGGTACAGATCCTTCTGCCCAGGAGCCTTCGAGAGCCCTGGCAGTAGCTGTTCCTGGCAGTTCCCAGTACTACTGGGAATCATTTTCCTGCCCATGTATCATCAAAAAATTCCTGCCATGCCAGGATCAGACCAGTCTTGAGTTTGACAGCCCACTTGATAGGCATGCAGGTGATCAGTTTTTTTTACTGGCTTATAGTAGCTTCACGATAACCCAGCTGAGTCAAGTATTGTTTTTTAAGAGACCTAACTCGCTTTTAAAGGAAGTTAACATGGTTACCTGGGACAACATTTTGCAAATTTTTCAATGATTATCTTGTTCATGAATGTACACACTTCCTTTAAGAGGATATACGCCTAAACCACAGTGCATGGACATGAGTCAATAAAGGAAGCAACTCTTGTAAGCTTGTGTGCATCTACACAGTTTCTTAAAAACAGACCATGGCAGCAGAATTGCATGGCAAGTTACTGTCATCTGAAAACATGAGCTGCTATAAAATGATGGTCTGTTACATTGGATCGGGGAGGACAGTGGTAAATCAGGCCTAAATGGACTGTGCCAGGTCTTGAATTTAGAGAATCATAGCATCATTCAGATTGGAAAAGACCTCCAAGATCATTGAGTCCAACCATTAGCCAGCACTGCCAGGTACCCAACCCTAAATCATGTCCCTAAGCACCACATCTACACATTTTGTGAACAATTCCAGGCACGGAGATTTCACGACATCCCTGGGCATCCTATTCCAATGCTTGACCACCCTTTCAGTGAAGAAATTTTTCCTACTGCCCAATCTAAACCTCCATTTATCTATACAGATATCATGCAGTTTGCAATTTTCAGTAAAAATAAAAATAGAATCAGTCACCCTTATTTTTAAGATCTCATGTTTCAAACCAAAGTCAAGGGTTTGTTTGGCTCTTTGCAGTTTGAACACCTGTGTAAAAGTAAGAAGGGGAGGGAGGGGGTGAGAAAAACCTCAGAGTTTTTTTTCTCCTGTTTTTTTGCAACTCTCTGTATCTTTCCACAGGTCTTCAGGCAGCTTGACTGTCACAAGGGTTTTTTTTACACCATCTAGTCTGGCAGACAACTCAAGGAAAATGCAGATTTTGGCATCAAAATAGAATTCCAGGGTGACTTAAAAAGTGGTGCAACGGCTGATTTTTGCCCTGTGTCAGCACTATGTGATGCACTGACCTCACATATATTTTATATCACATATATTTTTATATTTCATATAAATATGAAATGGAGAAATTAAATAAAAAGAAAGAACAAAATAAAAAAATGGGGAAAAAATTACTTGAAGTCTCAAATAAGGCTCTGAAGGGCATGTTCTGCAGGCTGATGCAGGGCAGAGCAATCTGAGCTATGCCTGGGTACAGTGAGCAGAAAGCAGAGCAGATGCACTTTGTTTTAGCTCTTTGAAACTTCTGATGGGAAACAGCCCTGATGTGAACTGTCCCTCAAATGCTGGAAGGCTCTTAGCATTCTCAGCACTCAGCATTTTGCAGGAGAAACCCACAGCTCCTCTGGTGCCCAGCTTACAGAAGGTCCACACTGCTGCAGCCTCTGCAGCTCCAGATTTTCCTGTGTCAGCTTCCCCAGCTTCTGCTCAGCATCCCCACCTCCCAGGGTGGGCTTCCAGCTCAGTCAGCAAAGCAGCTCAGCATTAGGTCAGCCTTCCTCCTTATACACTTTGAGAACTTTAAAAGCAGCAGAAAGAGCACAGGAGCCCTTTGCCACTCACAGCAGCAATATTATATTAATAACGCCAAGTCACTGCCCACAGACAGAAAAACATCACAGCACACGTCAGGCGAGATGTGAAACTCAGGACAGCAAAGTCAGTTTATAAGCATCCCAAAGGTCAATATAAGGCCAGCTGAAGCTTGATTTTACACAAACATAAACATTGCTGCATGCAAACACATGTATGCAGATATCCTACATGCACAGTACATGTGCAAAGAACCCGTTTCTTTTCTAATTTTCTTTTTATTTTTCTTTTTTTTTCTTAGTTTTTGATAGGCATGTTGTGGAAAATGTGTGTCTCTGTGGGTCTGGTGACAGGCAAATGTTTATGTGGGTGTTAAAAAGAAAAAAAATGGAGAAGGTGTGAGGCATATATTCAGAGAGCCAGAAAGCCACACACAGGCTTCTATTTATAGCACCTTCGTGGTGAAATAGAGAAAACGAACAGCAGCTTCTATCTGCTGCTCCTAACTGAAGTTAGACAAGAGCAACTACAACATTTAGGGTCTCTTTGTAGTTATAACTGACAACAAAAAGTGATGAGTTAGCTGTTTCCTTTGCGACCCTCTCGAGCAGGTGAAGGAGTCAACCGCTGCGCAATTGGGGCGGGACGAGCTGACACTGCCTTGGTGCCTGGAAATGCTCTGTGCACCCCGGGGAGCCCAGGTCAGAAAGAAGAAACAGCCCATTTTTTCTGAGCACCATGGCTAGATTCTGTCTAGCAACCTGGATTCATGGTCCAGGCACAGATGGTGTATGGACATTTAAATTTCTTTCTAGTTGTACCTGTTAGAAAGGGAAAAATACAGATACAGGGTTCTAGTAATGGAGCTGAGGTCTGAGGTCATGGTTCAAACCCGCTGATGATTTCTTATGCCAATAATAGAATGGCAGCAGTTCTGCTCTTGCTCTTTTTCTTCAATGGATTCTGCAGAAATGGGATTCACTAGATATGTTCTTACTGATATGATCCCATTTCTGCATAGTATAAATGGGTTGGCTTATGTGGAGAGTACCGTGGGCCTGGGAACTTGGTGGTGAGATATTTAAAATGCAGTTCTCAGCTGCTGTGCTTACATTGGCGTAGTGGCTTCAAATTGAGAGTGGGTTTAGATTAGATATCAAGAGGGAATTCTTTACTGTGGGGGTGGTGAGGGCCTGGCACAGGTAGTCCAGGAAAGCTGTGGCTGCCCCATCCCTGGAAGTGTCCAAGGCCAGGCTGGACGGGACTTGGAGCGACCTGGGATAGTGGAAGGTGTCCCTGCCCATGGCAGGGGGGGTGTAACTGGATGATCTTTAAGGTCCCTTCCAACCCAGTCCCTTCTGTGATTCTCTGATTCTGTGATCTCTTTTTTCAGCTTTCTTTCTTTTCTCATTTCTTTCCTGAGGGCAGTAGTTCAAATATTTTCCTGCTGGAAGCTGAAATATCCAGTAGGTGAGGAGGCACCTCATCACCCACCTCCTTCCTCCATGAAGGCTGCTCTTTGCTGTCCCCAGCGCATGCCACAGCTCTGTCTTTTACCCTGGTGTAGGACCCTGTGTCTTCCTCAACTGCCCATTTCATGACACCTCCAAATCACACCACTTGTGTGCAAACCATGGATTGCTCCATTAGGAGGTGGGAACCATCAATTTTCTGTTTGTTTGGATGGCGGAAGTGGGTTTGGCACCTGGAAAATTACAGGGCTGGGAGCAGAATATCATGTTCCTGCCTTAGGTCCAGACTAGTAATGATAAAAAAGCTATCTTAAAGCAAAACTCTTCCCCCAACTTTTTTTCTTGAATTTTATAAAATGCAAAGAATGCAAGCAGACAGAAATATTTTGTGAGCTGGTATCTGTTGCAGCACACAACTTTCTCAGAAGAAAAAATCTTGAATTATTAAAGAGCTGCAAAACTCCATCTTCATGATGGAGTTTTAAAATGAACTCTATTGACATTTTTCTTTAAGAGGCAGTTTTGATTTTCAGTTGGAATCAATGTAGTTTTAAAAAAATAGCCTCTAAAAGATTAATAAAAATATACACATGGATTCATTTTGAATGGAATCAATATTTTATGAATTAATCTTTGAATTCTGTTGACTTAACAAAATTTTGAGTATTTTCTTTGAGTTGATCTGAATTTTCACCCAACTCTGCATTTAAAAAATGGAAGTGAACTAATAAATTAGATATTTGCACAGTCGCACAATAATATTAAGCGGGGAGGTTTGCCTACTCCTGTCTCATCTAGAATCACACGTGAAGAAATTAACTTCTGTTTCCATTCTAACGTTTCTTTGTTTCATTCATTCAATATTAGAAGTGTTTTGGATGAACAAACTGGTCACATGGTGCACTGTTCCTTGACTGAAGCAGAGCATATCTCTTGGAGATGATCAACATTGAAGACTTCAGATATCACTCTACCTCTGTTTTTAGAAACACGTATGTTATGTGAGTTCTCCTGTATCTAATATCATTGCTGAGTTTAGACCAATGCATTTAGTGACAGCACTGACTTGACAAACTCTTTTCTCAGATTTGGATCTGGCCTCCTGGTGCAAGTGCAGCTATGAAGACATTCACCACTAAGAAATTCTTGCATTTTCATTGGTGAATGTTTCTTAGTATTCACTTGAATTTCCATAATTTCTGCTTTGTCAATAAGCTACTTTTCTAGGTGCTGATGGAGAGAGATCCCAGGGAGGG
>VZRS01009022.1:0-12957 GCA_013398055.1 Ifrita kowaldi | reverse complement strand
CCTCATCACCCACCTCCTTCCTCCATGAAGGCTGCTCTTTGCTGTCCCCAGCGCATGCCACAGCTCTGTCTTTTACCCTGGTGTAGGACCCTGTGTCTTCCTCAACTGCCCATTTCATGACACCTCCAAATCACACCACTTGTGTGCAAACCATGGATTGCTCCATTAGGAGGTGGGAACCATCAATTTTCTGTTTGTTTGGATGGCGGAAGTGGGTTTGGCACCTGGAAAATTACAGGGCTGGGAGCAGAATATCATGTTCCTGCCTTAGGTCCAGACTAGTAATGATAAAAAAGCTATCTTAAAGCAAAACTCTTCCCCCAACTTTTTTTCTTGAATTTTATAAAATGCAAAGAATGCAAGCAGACAGAAATATTTTGTGAGCTGGTATCTGTTGCAGCACACAACTTTCTCAGAAGAAAAAATCTTGAATTATTAAAGAGCTGCAAAACTCCATCTTCATGATGGAGTTTTAAAATGAACTCTATTGACATTTTTCTTTAAGAGGCAGTTTTGATTTTCAGTTGGAATCAATGTAGTTTTAAAAAAATAGCCTCTAAAAGATTAATAAAAATATACACATGGATTCATTTTGAATGGAATCAATATTTTATGAATTAATCTTTGAATTCTGTTGACTTAACAAAATTTTGAGTATTTTCTTTGAGTTGATCTGAATTTTTACCAAACTCTGCATTTAAAAAATGGAAGTGAACTAATAAATTAGATATTTGCACAGTCGCACAATAATATTAAGCAGGGAGGTTTGCCTACTCCTGTCTCATCTAGAATCACAGGTGAAGAAATTAACTTTAACTTCTGTTTCCATTCTAATGTTTCTTTGTTTCATTCATTCAATATTAGAAGTGTTTTGGATGAACAAACTGGTCACATGGTGCACTGTTCCTTGACTGAAGCAGAGCATATCTCTTGGAGATGATCTACATTGAAGACTTCAGATATCACTCTACCTCTGTTTTTAGAAACACGTATGTTATGTGAGTTCTCCTGTATCTAATATCATTGCTGAGTTTAGACCAATGCATTTAGTGACAGCACTGACTTGACAAACTCTTTTCTCAGATTTGGATCTGGCCTCCTGGTGCAAGTGCAGCTATGAAGACATTCACCACTAAGAAATTCTTGCATTTTCATTGGTGAATGTTTCTTAGTATTCACTTGAATTTCCATAATTTCTGCTTTGTCAATAAGCTACTTTTCTAGGTGCTGATGGAGAGAGATCCCAGGGAGGGACAAATGCTGAGGAGATGGTTTTCTTCATCAAGTCCAACCATTAACCCATTACTGCCAAGTTCAGCACTAAAACATGTCTCTTAAGCACCACATCTACATGTTTTCTCAGCATTTCCTGGGTTGGTGATTCCACCACATCCTTGGGCAGCTTGTTCCAATGCTTGACCACCTTTCCAGTGAAGAATTTTTTCTTCATATCCGATCTAAACTTCCCCAGCTTGAGGCCATTTAGTGTTGNTAGAATCATTAAAGTTGGAAAAGACCTCTAAGAATATCAAGTCCAACCATTAACCCATTACTGCCAAGTTCAGCACTAAAACATGTCCCTTAAGCACCACATCTACATGTTTTCTCAGCATTTCCTGGGTTGGTGATTCCACCACATCCTTGGGCAGCTTGTTCCAATGCTTGACCACCTTTTCAGTGAAGAATTTTTTCTTCATATCCGATCTAAACTTCCCCAGCTTGAGGCCATTTAGTGTTGTCCTAAATTGCTCATTACCCCGGAGACCCCACCAATCCCTGCTTTCAAGCAATAACTGAAAAGAAGGATTTCTTGGCAAAATTTTAGTTTAACCTTGGCCACTGTTCATTTTGTCCTTATTATGTTGCTCTTCTTGTAAAAAAAATTGAGAAAAAAACTCAAACCTCAGAATTTTAAAAGTGTAGGTCCTATACAAACCCCAGCAGTCAAAGCACACTCTGTTATAGAGGAAACCAGCAAGATCTTTGCAAAGTAGAGGTGGGACATTTTGCTCACTCCCACTTTGCTCATGTTCCTAGACCAAAAGTCAGTGTGAAAAGCTTGGCTTGTAATCAGCTGCAGGTCAATGGGGACAAGCAAGGTAATCCCTAATCCACATCAAACCACCACTTTGGGTGTGGTTGGGACACACAAGGACACTGATTTGCACTGTACCTCAGTTGCTCAACCAACTTCTTGGGTAATTTGCCCTGCTGCAATGCCAGGAGAAGCCTTGCTGGAGGTCCTGCCTGTGATGAGACATTGTCCTTGCCCCAGAGAGCTTCCAGCTGTAGGGGCAAAGACAACAAGCAGGGGAAACAGAAGGAAAAATACAGCCCAGGGTCATAAAACAGGCCAGTGCTGGAAAACCATATTTCTGTCTCTTACTGTGCCCATGCTGTCGTGGAAGTAGACATGGTGAAGACATGTTTAGTCCTGGGGTTTTTAGCCACATTTCTGTGTTTGTTAGTTTAGCACAGTTATGAAGTTTTAGATCAGGGACTGTGTAATTGTTGTTTCTCAGACTACGTTAAAGCACATCTTGATGTCCGTGCCTTTAAACTTGATTTAGGAAAATATGTTAAATCATGGTTTCAGTTCGCTAATCAGAGTAACAATACAAGCAAGAGGTCCTTCAGTATTTGCTCCAAGGCAAACTCAGGGTGTGGTGGTACTCAGGGATGAAATCCACCCCAGTCAAAAATAATCCCATTCTTTTCATTACAGTTTTATGTCAGGTTAGCTCAGGCAACTTTGAGTCAGGCAACTCAGTTATTCTGAGGTTAAGGAAAAAGCCCCAAACCCACCTTTTTCAGAAGCCCTAATTCTGGACTTAGCTCAAGGACTCATCTTCCCTTGGAACACTTGGTAGATCAGCACTACCTATTAGCTAAATGTATTACAAATATAATTGTGGGTACTCCTTCAGCGCCTACCGAGCTCTCTCTGTTCAAGCTAAGTTAATCTTTGGTGTAAATGAGAAGAATTTATTCAACATATTGGGGGGAGAGGGGAAGGCAGCAGTTCCTGAAGGGAACTGTCAATAATGAGAAGCACAATTTCTAGAGCTCCCCATGCATGAGGGTCTGTGAACACTCTCAAAACAGGAGCAAGGAGGTTTTATCAGAAACAGCAGCTCCTCTATAGTCTTCAGGTGCAGCAGTTGGACGATTTTTTTTTCCAATACAAAAAGCAACCCTTTACCAAAATCCCATCTTGTACTAGATTGAACCAAACCTGAGCAAAAGCTGGGGCTGGCAAAGCTCCAACCAAGCACAGAAGGTATGCTTAAAAGCAGGAAGCTGTGGCAAAGCTGAGTCGCTGAAAAGCTGCTGGAGCTAATATATTGTGGTCATGGGGATAGGCAGCAGCCTCCGAGTAGTGATGGGAAGACTCAAAAGCACCTTCAAAACAGGCTTGAGAAATACTGCTGATCTTTGCGCTTTGGCTGGGCTTTTGTGCTCAGGGTAACGCTTGAAGCTTTTAGAACGTTTCTTGTCGTTGGAGAGGCGCGGATGGTTTATCCCTGAGCCCTGTACAAGCCTCGTTTTCTGCCCGTGCACTGAGATGCAGAGGTGAAAGGCTTTGAAGGTGAAAGGGATGCGTAGGATTGGGCTCATCTGGCAGCATTTGTGACGGCAGCTGAGGCCCAGCAGGTCGTAAACACTCGCTGGTGGAGAGCTGCCTTCCCCACCTCTTCCCGTGGCAGCGCAAAAAGCCAGACGTGCGCTCGTGGATTGACTAATTCTTTTATGGGGTGGAAAAAAAGGTACTGGCTGTGAAGCCAATAAAAAAACACCAGGTGGTCAAGATGTTATGGAGACCCATTGTTCTAGGAGATTGTTTCATTCATTAATATGAACTGCGATGATGAGAACAGGATGCATAATATTGACATGTGGGGTAGGGAGCAAGGAGATGGAAGGGGTGAGGTAAGGTCTCCCTTTCCTTCTCTGGCCACCCTTGGGAGGGGGAAGGAGTGGCTGTGTTTCAGAACTGAAAAACCAGTGCAAGAGGAGATAAAGGGAGGACTTCCACCAGTTTCTCAGGGGCGAGGTAGCTGCTTCCTTATAATGTCACAGTTCATTAGAGAGCTGCAGCCAGCACATGTGGAGGGAGGGACATGCTCCTGTCTTCATAATTGGAGCTGTGCTCTCTACTCTTCTAAATGCTTGTGGGTGCCTGCCCTTGTAGCTGTTTTAGTTTTGGCTACGTCCTGAGAGACTGTTTCACGTGTTTCTCAGTGCCTGGCCTGGCCAGAAGGAGCCACCTGTGCCTGACGCAGACACACGTGTTTTCTGTGGTCCTGGAGGGTCAGAAGATACATGAACATCCAAAGACACCACTTTTCCCAGTTGTCTGTTTTGTACTGACCTCTGGACTCCGGACAAACAAACAGGAATTATCAGTAACCTGCATGTTGGTTTCAAGTATTTTACAGCTTTTCAGCAGTGCCCTGCTCTCAGATGGAGAAAACTGGGAGTATGTGTCAAGTGGGTTGGTGGAACTGTCAACACCCACTCTCAGGTCATGTTCAGTGCTTCCCCATCAACTGGACGATGAACCCTGACCTGTCGAACCACAAGTACATAAAAGAAGGATGTGGTTGAAGGACAGAGAGAGGTAGGTGCTCAGACAAGAGACGCAATTTGAGCAAGATGGAAGTGGATCAAACAAGCTACCTCACAGCTCTCTAAAAGGTGGTGCTTTGATTGTGCTTTGTATCCTAGTGTGGTCCCAAAGCAGCTGGGATGAAGCAGGTGTAAGTAGAGATGGATGTCATCATCAGCTTCAAGCTGGTACCTTTCTGGAAAGCTGAGTTCTTTGTGCCAAATCTGCAGCTAGTGAGGTGACCAAGCAGACTGCTGTGATGGAGCTGGGATCATCAAACCATCTCTTACAACCCAACACAAAGTAGCTTTGCATAAGCCTCACAGAGTGCAAAACACATCATCTGGTCCAAAATATCTTCCATGTTGTGCAGGGATCCCACTCAGGGTTCACATACTCAGCGCCACTCTCAGATGGTGAGTGGAGGAGACAAAGAAATGAAGAGAAAAATCTTTTTACTAAAGAGTATGCTTTGTATCTTGCCCTAGAAATAGAAAAAAAAGAAAGAAAATAATTTATGTTGGACTGAGTTGTGGTTTGGAAAGAGAAAAGGAGAAAAGAAACAAAACAAAAACACTGGCCCATAAAGAGGAGAAAACAGGAAAGGAAAAGAACAAAACATCCTGTACACAGCAGCCAGTCAGTCGAGGAGGGAGGGTCTGTGTCATCTGCATTCCTCTGCTGAAATGGGCACGGACAGCTTGGATCCAGCCTGCATTACTCAGACTTTTCCTTACCTTTCTGCTCACCTGATTGTGTGATGTCTCCTGTTTATTCCTGAGCTCAATTAGAAGGATCCAAGGTAGTTTCAGACCTTCTCTCCTCTCCAGATGCCTTTTGTTGAGAGTAGTGTGGCATCTGTAGGCTGTGCCATACCCGTCTCCTCTTCTGGGATGAGTATTACAGATCCCAGATCCCCACTGGGCACTGACAGATGTAAGCTCACCTTCGCCTGCTCCAAGGTGAGGGGTCAGCTCTGAGCCTGAGGCTGTGTCATGCAGTCAACAGTATTGTGAATGAGCTAACAAAATACACAGCCTGAACTGGAGCAAGCTCTGAGCCTGAGCTGAAAAATTTTGGTGTTTCTGCACCTGCCTGCATGAAAATGCCTCTTGCTCTTCACCTCAACAGCTAACCCGAGAATGAAACCAGTCTGGAGATCTTGTTGTTGTCTCAGCTCAAAAAGCAGCCAGTTTGCAGGGTAGGGTGGCTAAGATGGGTTGAACAGGGTGGTTGAAACCTGCGCTGTTTGTGCTGTTTATTCTGAGGTCAGGAGGGGCCACAATGAATTGGGTTTGTTAATACAGCATCCTTTGGGATGATTGAAAGATGGGTGTGAACAGCAGTTTAGAAGGGTGAGAACTTCTCCTTTAAGGGACCCTTTTCTAAGCCCACTTAAACACTAATCAAGTGCCCCTCTCCTGGTCATCGTTTGCATGGTCTTCCTGAAGTGGATGTGTTTTCCTACAAACCCCATAAATGCCTCTTAATCAGTTCCAGAGTTACTGCCTCCTTCTCCAAGAAGGCTGCAAGCACAAATCTATCACTGAGCTGCTGGAGCTAATCACCTCTCCTGCCTCTCCTTCTGGAGACGGCAAAATGAGATTTTTAAATAGGGGCAGCACATTCCCAGTGAGTGGTGGATGTGGTTTCGTAGCTGGGAAGTTTGGCACACTTCTGCCCCACCAGCAGCAGAAAGGGAGGATGGACTCCTCATGTGTCAGCAAGAGGCAAAACCCGAATGAATTACCCAAAAGCTGATACCCAGAACATGGTCCTTGAGGTTAAGCTGTGCTGGCAGCTTCTCCTTAAATGACTCCACTAAACCATGAATGCAACCTATGATCACTGATGGCACATTCAGCTGCTCCCATGCATTTTTTCTTGGTTGTCCTGCTAAAAGTATTCCAGGAGAGCTTTTTTCCCCTCTGCTTTTCTTGTTGAAATTCTCTCTAGTGAAAGCTTAGAAGAAACATGTTTGTTTAAGAATAGATGTAGCAGAACCAGCTTCCCTTTTTCCCAAATCCCTGAAATTGGGGAAATAAGTATTTAACAATGATGTATGAGTTATTCAGGAGCTTTAAGAGGCATTGCCTCCATACAATATCACCTTATAGAATTCCCTACTATCCCTTGTTCTCTCATTTCCATTCCCTGCCTTCCCATACCTTCTCTTTTCCAGCCTGTTTATTTTAGAGCGCAAAGCTACTTAGAATTATTTATTTTTGGATCAGCTACTGATTCACTTAGTGACTAACTCATTTCATCACTCGATGCCTCACTTTACCTATACATTAAGAAGGATTAATAGTACCTGCTTTTCAGGGCTGTTAGCAGTCTAAATTAATTCATGCTTATAATGTTTATAAAGAGATTTGAGATCCTTGGTTACTGGAGGCTAGGGAGCTGCAAAGTATCTTATTTTTACTTAATAGTGAGGGGGTTTTGTGCAACTTTGCATTATAAAAATACAAGAAACCTTGCAATTAGTTGGAGAGTCTTTTATTCCCAGGGCTTAGTTTATATTCCAGTTCAGATAGAAGCATTTTGTCTGCATATTTCTTCCCCTGATGTTTTAATGAGAGTTAATATCCTTATCTCCCTTACTGAGAAACGTTAGATGATGCAAAATGGGGCAATAAACACCATGGGGTAGGTAACAGGGCTGTGCAGACTTGTTTGGAGCTCTTAAAAAGCTAATGTCCTCTTCTTCAGACAGCATTTTGGTGTTATTATTGCAAAATATGCAGCCAGAAAGAAAAATTTAAACTTAATATTAACATTTATGACAATAGTTTGCATTCACTGGAAATATTTTGTTGGCATTGTGGGAGGTTGGTGTGAGTCTATCAAGAAAGGGAAAGGACAGCAGAGCAGGAGGAGGCACAAGGGGAGTGTCTCTAAATGAAGCCTGAAATTAGTTTGCAATTATTTCACGTTTACTGAGTAATCCACCAAATGATCGTGCCAGGGACCACATCTGCCACTGATCCCATATTGCCATGCAAGTATTGCTTAAGGAAGTGCCTTATTTAGACTTGAATATCAGCATGTGGACAGATCATCAGTTTGGTCATGATAAAAACAGATCCACTGAAATTACTGGAGATTCCTTATGCTGTTGCCTCTTCTCCTGTGAATGGAATTTACTGGTTAGACTGATGAACCAGTGGCTGACATCAACTGGGCACCACTGATGCTGCTCTCAGGCCTGTCCATGAGAATGGTGGGAATTGTTCCACAGCACTATGGTCACCTGAGGGTCTCTCTTGATGGGAGAATTAATGAAATTTGTGATGGTATTCCTCCAGCATCACAAAACACAGATAGGTCGGAATACAGCCCAAAACAAGGCTTCCCTTTGACAAGATCTTTATTTTCTGGACTTAGCCTGCGAGCTGTTGCCCTTTCTTCCATCTTGGCAGACTGCAATAATTATCCAGATGACATATATAGGGAGGCCACGAATTATTAACAATTAACTCAGCTCTGGAGTCACTGCCAAAGATTTGTTGGTTCGTAGAGGAAGTTAAAGTGAGTAAACCATGCTGAGTGACAATAGCTCTGCTTCCCAGCCAGACTGAACAACTCGTAATGTAACTCAAACGTTTCCTCTTTCCAAGCTTGCTTATAAAAGAGCAGACAAGGAAAGGGCAGAAGGGACATTTAGAAGAATACAAGACTGGAAAAACAACCACTGATGTAATGTACTTTCTAAACTAAACATAAGGCATGCACTGTTACAGCCATTTGAATAATGATTAAAAGGAAAACCAAAACAAAGATAATTTGGTCTGCTTAGTCCTGAATACTGAAAGAAAAAGTGTGAGCAGTTCTATGTTGGATGGCTGGGAAATATTAGCCCTGCACTTCTTGTGTTCTGAATCATCTCTGCTCCAGGTACAGTGAAAATACCAAAAAGAAGAGATGTTGGATGAGATAGAGGGAGTGGAGATGTGCATGGGAATTGCAGCACACCAGGCAGAGGAGCAATAGAAATATCATGGACCTCTGGTGACCATCTTGTATGGGCCTACAAGGCCCACCTGAGACATCTTCATAGTCCAAATGTGCATCCAATGGGAAAAGCTTTGGAAAGAGTGAAGAAGTTGAATGAAGAGGAGAACGAGCAGAAGATTAATTTACACCCCCATTTCACAGAAGGATAATTAAAGTATGGAAAGCTCAAAGCCTCTTTGCTGCCTCCTCTTCTCTCTGTGTCTAATCTGGCATGTTCACTGACACCACTTATGACAGCAGATTTTAGCAGGTGCATTGGATTTTCAGGATTGGGACCTATGCGACTTGCCCAAAATTGCAGAGGAAGTGTGCTGGAATAATACCCAGATGTCTCAAGTCCCGCATCACTTTCTCAACCACAAAACCATCCTTCCTGTTTCTGCATAAATATAGAGCTGAGAGAAGTGATTTTATGTGCATATGCACACATCCAGAGTGCCTTATAAGGAGTACAGGCACACTAAAGTTTCATTAAAAATCACATGAATTCAGTTTATGAAGCAACCTTGTTAAAATTTATCTTGTTTCTCCTCCAAATTTCTCCCATTTCAGACACCACAACAGCACTTGCTTGTGTGAGGTTTCTGACTGCGTTTTGTGGAATGAAAGAAAAATCACATGAATTTCAGCTGGAGCAAAGCCATAGAACTTGATTTCATAATGCAAATCATTGCAACTCTGGTGCATCTGGTATGAGTCACTGGTATATTTCATTGAATTTCTTTGTATCTGAAGTGAGTCCTTTTCTCTGGGAGGCTCCAAAGTAGAAACTGTGAGAAACTGGTTCTCCTTCTGCCCTGAGCACTCAGGTTCAATATGAACAATAACAAATTTGATAAAGTCACCCAGGCGACTTTGGCTAGAGCTAAGAGAGCAATTTGTATTAAACCGGCACACAGTTGGTCTATGTTTTTAAAGGACCTTTAGTAGGGATCCTTATGGAATTGACAGATGATATGTTCAAAGCATACAGAAGGAAGAGGTTCCTCTTTTGCTGTGAAATGTCTGGATAATAATAAGTTCACATGAGTTAGATGAAAAATTGCACAAACCTGTGAAAGAAAAGATCATCTAGGTCTGTGGATTACAAAGATACATTTCTGGCTCGGGAACTCTCTGAGCCACAGGTTCCTGGGATGAGGGAAAGAAAACTACATTAGTGAACTCCAAGAGGCTAGAGGTGGGTTTCCCAGAAATGCTCAGTCTTGGGCTGTCCTTCCACTAAGTTAATAAATGCTGATACCAATGAAAATAAAGAGATGCCGGTGGACAGGGTGGGCTGTTCAGTCATCGAAAAGACAGGCACTGCATTTAATCTGGTTGGGAAGATTTACTCTTTGTTCACTGGGGAGATACAGGCACCTCTGGAGATTGATTCACCCACCCTAAGGCAGAAGTCCAAGATAAGTGGGGTCAATCACCCACTGTCTCACTTTATGACTTTAATAGAAGTCGGAGTAAATAATTTATTTGGGATGTCTGGGGCAGGGTTCAGTTAGAGACTGGAATTTTGGAAGTCTCCATGTGAGGTAGATGCTTTTTTTTCTCTTAGGAAGGAATGGAGATGTAGTAAAGACAGTCTGTGGAGCCTATGTTACATTTTACTCTGCAGTAGACAGATTTGGTCAGCTGCATCCTCCAGACTGAAGATTAGTGGGTATTTAGTGCTGTCAGAGCTATCCTAGTGGATCTGTCCTCACCTCCTGCAGATTACTTGGTTGCAGGTACCATGTCACACATATTCAATTCAGATGCCCTTAAATGCAGACTTGTGTTCTTTGAAGTGTTCTGCGGCATTTTCCTAAAGGTTTTTGAGCACCTCTCCAGAAGGGCTTTGGCATCCCATAGCTGGTGTCATTTCCACTACATATGTAAGTGTCTTGGGTAACCCACACCTTATAAAATTATAATTGACACCTATGTGTGAGCAACTGAACTAAGACCATGATTCACAAATAAACACCTACACACAGACATGTAAATTTGGGTGTCTGGACCTGAACCCCAATTTTATCTTGTAGATGACCAAACCAAAGTAAGATGAGTTCTACAGAAAAATTATTTTGAAAAAGTTCACCTTAAGAATACGAAGAATTCAACAGCTTCTAGGAGTCCTCAGTATGTTCAATAAGGAGATCTTTCTTTTTGTCTCTCTCCTCCAAAAGCCTTGCTTGGAAGTAGGTGTAAAGCTCCAGCTACTGAATGCAAGCCACTTGCTCACAAAGCGCCTCTCCAGAATTAGTAATGTCTCACGCCTACAAGTAATAGTTTCTGGTTTTAGAAACACATAAACCACAGAAATCTTTCCTTTTTCAGAATTTAGCATTTCATAACAGTGGAAAATAAAGTTTATTAAATTTGTAGCATGATAAAAAAAGCCAGCTGCTACTTTACACTAGCTCTTGGTACAGTAAAAGGAAAGTGGCTTTTAATCAGCAGTTGGCCATTAGCTTGACAGAGCCTCCTCATCACAAACCACAAGTCACTCTTACACGTGGAAGCAATTTTGATTTTTCTCAGGGAGAAAAATATGCCCTCTCTTTCCAAATATCTCTGACAGTTAGGATGGCTTAGCTCAAAGCTTCTCAGTTAGGGCACGTTGACATAGATGGGCACAAATGGATGAAGCTCATTTTGCCTGCACTCCAAGCTGGCTGGATGTAGGCTAGCTCTGAACTGGAAATCATGTTAGGATGGAGCTTTGCCCACGCTAATAAGATCTGTTGAAGGCAAATGCTGAGAAGCAAGACATTTTGGATATTAAAAAGTAATTCTTTACTGAGAGGGTGGTGAGGCACTGGAACAAGCTGTCCAGAGAAGTTGTGGATGTCTCATCCTTGGAAATGTGCACAGCCAGGTTGGATGGAGCTCTGTGCAACCTGATCTAGCAGAAGTTGTCTCTGCCCATAACAGGGGCTGGAACTAGATGATCTCTAAGGTCCCTTCCAACCCAAACCATTCTGTGATACTGTGATTCTATGTTTCTATGGGAATCATTTTTCACTGCAGGTCAATTTTTAATAATGGCAATAATTCAGGGACTGAAGGACAGCATGAAAGATTGCACACATGGGTTTTTTTTCTCTCCAAATATTGATCTAATCAAAACAAAGGCTTGAAATGAAGAGGCCCCTTTGATGGCAGTTATGGTCTTGAGGTCACAGTTAAGTAGCAGAACATCAACAGTTAATAGTGCAGAACCTGGTTCTTTCTAAACGGTGTGAATTGATAGTAAAGCCTGGGACGTCAAACCCATGATACTGATGTGGAGTCAGCATGAGTGAGAGTAGAATCAAACCCCTTGTGAGTTATCATTGCTCCAAATTTCTCTGATTTCTGGCAGGTTTATGGCAAGGTCTTTACAATATTTTAACTTTGCATTTTTGTGTGTGTGTGTTTAATGTCCTGTCTCTGTGAATGCTGCATAACTGCAGTGTGTTCCCCAGGGCATCCCTCCTACATACACGCAAAGTTCTGCTCAATGTTGGATTTAATTGAATCTTTTATTATTGCAGTACTGAATGAATACTTGCATTAAAACTACTTGCCCCAGTAATTTCACCAAATTTTTTTATTTTCAAATTGTTTTGTCACATAGAGGTCACATTGATGCTGTACTTACAATTCATTGCTGCAGAGGTTCTGAAAAATTAAAATTTTGCCTGCCCAAAAGACTTTTAATCGTCTAATTAAACACTTATATAACCAAGTATTGTCAGGTCCTACATAACAGTCAAAAATTTAGATGGAGCTTGTATTGATTATATTTGTTTAGGAAAAAAACCTGAAATACCTCTTCTGATGTACCAGTTTTCTAAATGCAAATGGAGAGTTTTTCTGAACCAGAATATTTAAAGCACTTCACAAATAGTTCTCAGCAGCTCACAGAATAGTTCCACCCAGCTTTCCATGGAAAATGTAATTACAGTCATTCTCACGCTGATTTAGGTTATCTTGTGAAGGACTATGTGGTCGCTCTGAAGTCCATATAGAATGAAAAATTAATGGAATTTGGGTCGGAAATGACCTTAAAGCCCATCTGGTTCCAATCTCCTGCCATGGGCAGGGACAGCTTCCACTATCCCAGGTTGCTCCAAGCCCCGTCCAACCTGGCCTTGGACACTTCCAGGGATGGGGCAGCCACAGCTTCTCTGGGCAACCTGTGCCAGGGCCTCACCAACCCTCACAGTAAAGAATTTCTTCCTAATATCTGATCTAAACATGACCTCTGTCAGTTTAAAGCCATTGCCCTTGGTTGCCCTCGTAAAAATTTCCTCTTAGGAAGGAAATAAATAAAATATAATAAATAAAATAAATATATAAATAAA
>VZRS01009018.1:0-26373 GCA_013398055.1 Ifrita kowaldi | reverse complement strand
GGGCGCGCTCAGGTGAGGGGCGGCCCGGGCGGGCCCTTCTGCGTCCCGGCAGGGGCTTCCCCTCCGCCGGCTGTGGTTTGGGCGGCCGCGGGGCTCTGGGCTGTGTGGGGCGGCGGGTCTGGAGGTGCTGCTGGTGCCTCCTCGCCCTCTCCCCGAGGGCGGGCCCGCGACACAGCCCCGCGGCCGTGCGGGGTCTGCCGGGGCTCGGCCGGGGAGGGAGGGGAGCTTTGCTGAGGGATAACAGAGCTGCCGGTTCCTCCTGCGCTTTCGCCCAGCTTTGAGCGCTTGAGTTTCGTCTCTAGTTAGTGGTTGTAATTCTTTAAAAATGAGGACTGATCGTATTTCTCGTTCTGAGTTCAGTTCTCTCGAATTGAACTTCATTCCTTATTTTAGAACGAAGGAACTTGTAATGGGGAGTTTCGCTTTTCTCCAGAAAAACTTTGTGAGTATTCACAAGGCACAGCTGTGGCAAGAGGAGGGGAGAACTTACAAGAGTTATGTTAAAGCTGCATGGAAAGGATGGACTTTTCAGAAAACACTAAGACTATTCATAGCTTACATCCGTGTTTCTCTATTTACTGACTGCTAGAGGGAACCACAAAGTTTGTATTTTACTACTCGTTTACCATCGTTTCCTGTCTCAAACTGGATTGAGCATTAAATACACTGGTCTGAAATTTTGATGCTTTCCTCACAAGTTGTGAGCTATGAAAACTGCAGTCATGACATGTGTAAGTGGATGTAATTGCATAAAATCTGAGAGGACTCTGAAAGCTAGACCTTAAAAGTGTAGCATTAAAGGAAACTTCTGTTGGAGCAGTGGCTAAATGGTTTCTTCTACATCATTTGCTCTCATCTTGCTTTCCTTTTTCCCCCCGACCATATACTGCTGTTGTTAATGATATTGCAGCTTTTGAAGGATCAAAGGCAGGTGACTTCTTGTTGACTTGTAACAGTGAATTAATTGCAGCTGGCAAGTCTGCAGTGGGTACTGATATCAAACCTGTTACAACCCAATAACTCTGCTGCAGATGCTACAGGGAAAACATACTTTCCTATACAGATTACATATATAGACCTTTTGAAATATTTACATGTAGAAACGACGGAGAGTATGTTTTACAGTCTTCTTTTGTCCCCTGGGTTAGGTATCTCTTGTTTTGCTATGTGGCTGTGTACTAGAGTGAGCTAAAATAACATCTAAAAGTACTATTAATAGTCGTCCTTATTAACTGTCCTATTCTGATACTGGGTTATATATTGCATATCAAAATCCTGAAAAAATCTGCTTCCCATGTTCACAGACTTCCTGTTCAAGGCTAACTTTGTTGTTCTATTGGAGTCTGTTGCCTGTGAAACTCTAAGTGTAAATAGCCGTGAGTGAATGGAGGCACAATCTGGAATTTCCTTACTTTGGTAATCATGGTAGATCACTTGGAAGAAATATCCATGGTCATCTTTGTTGCTAAATAGTTACATTGTTCTTTTTACCAACTGGTGCTCTTTGTAATGATTGGTTTACTTTCTGAAACAAATCATAGGACTCAATAAATCAAGTCAAATAACCTGTTGTTGTTGTATGCAGTCATTCAAATATAAAATAATTACTTTTTCTTTAAATACTGGAGGTGAGGGAGGATACTAAGTGTTCCTAACGTTTGGGAACATGTACCGCAGTATATGTAAGGAGCTCCCATGCACCAAAACATAACTCACACTGGACCTGAGCATTGTAAAAAAAATTTTGCTTTGTCTCCCCAGATTCCTCACGAAGCAGCAACTAGAAATAATCCTTTAGGAAAGGTGCTCTACTTATTAACATTTGGGTTTGAATTTGCCGGAAGACAAGATGCCTATTTACACAGTTCCTGCCAGGAGCCCCGCTGGGACACAATGCACAGCCACTTTGCAGAAGGCTGCCTCGCACAATACCCTGGCCTGCAGCAAAGCATCTGGGCAGCAGCTGAGGTCACAGGTGTTGGGAGGAAAGGACAGTCTGCCTTCGTGTCCTGAGAATAAGACTGAGGAAGTAAATAGGACCTATGTGATTTCAGCTTGTGAAAAAGTGAGTGATGCATCAACTACTTTTAAACTTGAAGGCAGATTAACACTCCAGAGGAGAACTGGAGCAAGCAAAAAATCAGTGTCTGGTAGTGACACAACGCAGGGCACAGAAGAGCTACAAACAGAGAAAAGACTTACTCTGCGGAGGCGTGTGAGGACTGGGTCCATAGAGAGGAGTAAAATTAATCAGAATATTGTGCCTAGAAAAGAAAATGATGACTTTGATGCACAAAGAAATGGCAAGATTACACTTCCACAGAATATTAAGGGTACAGATGGTGTTAAACCAAACTCAAAGTTAACGGAGAATCAGTCAAGTACCAAGTTGCAGCATAACCTGAACAGCGAGGATTCCTTTGGTTTAGTTGGTGGTGTCTGTGAAAATGCTATCTCCAAGTGCTTAAAAGATAAGACAAGCACTGCTGACACAAAGTTTGAAAATGAAGTTCCTAAATCAGAACAGTTAGTTACCTCAAAATGTACTAATGGACTATCAAGAGAGCAACTGAATGAAAAAGGCAATATAAATAACCTAGCTGGAAAGCAAAGGGTACAGCACTTGATGATAAAGCATAGCAGCTTGGAAAGACCAAGGACTCCAGCAAAAGTTTCAACAGAAAGATTTACACTGACACCAAAGAACAGCACTTCTCAAGACCACCCATCTCTCAAGCCAGCCTCAAATGAACGAACACCTCATCTGCAAATTTTAGCCAAAAAACTCCCTAGTGTCTCCAGCTCTGTTCCTGTGAGTACAGGTTCAGAAACGAAAGTGAACACAGAAAGTTTAGCTGAGAGAAGCAGTACTGGGGAGGATGTTTTCAAAGTGAAAAACAGCAAAGTGATTGTAGCTGTGCGTGTGCGGCCCTTCAATAACAGGTTTGTATCCTGGACTTATTTCTGGTGCTAACAGTGTATGTTGATTTCTGCTTTGTACTTTTTGAGTTATTTGAACATTGACCCAATAAGGATATCAGCTAATTTCCAAGTATGTATTATACTTCATGCAACACCAAGATAAAGATTTTATTAAGACACTGAATTGGCTTTATAGGTGTTTGGGTCTATTTTTTTACATATTCATTAACAGAAGTATTTTGAGCCTTAATACCTTTCCTCAAACAGGTATTTTTAGCAATGATCACTGATCTCTTTATTTTCCATTAGGCAGTAGATTGGAATTATTAACTTAAAGCATGTAGCTTATATTTTTTTTTATTTTCCATATTTTCCATTCAGAGAGAAAACTGAAAACTCATTCCCTGTAATCTCCATGAGTGATTCAGAGACAATTGTACGAAATCCATCCACAAACCAAGTTTACAACTTCAGTTACGACTTCTCCTTCTGGTCTTTTGACAAGGGTCATCCTAATTTTGCAAGCCAAGCAATGATTTATAAAACTTTGGCACTGCCACTCCTCGAAAGAGCTTTTGAGGGATACAACGCTTGTCTTTTTGCTTATGGGCAGACTGGCTCTGGAAAATCATACACGTAAGTTGCTAATAGTCATAGTTAAAATTCTGTAGGAGCCAATTGTTATGCAGTGTTAAGTCATGAAAAAAATTGTATGGAACAGATTTCAGAGTGATTGAATTGTGTCAAAATGTTATTGTGTATTTTAAAAATAATTAAACCACTATTTCTAGTAGTTAAGCAAAAGTTAACTTTGGAATACTTTTATGTATCTGACCCTGACTTCTTCCTACTTTTAATGAAGAAAATAAAAACTTTTCAGCGATTTTAGTGAAGGAAAACATTTGTTAATGCAGAGAGCTTCTCAAACTCTCCCAGTGCTGTTTTTCACCACTGTTTGCTATTTTGTGCGTGCAGTGACATAGTAAAATATAGCATGTTTTTTGGAGAAGACATTTAAGAGATCATTATAATTATGGTCCTTATGCTTCAGAACTTTAAATAAACCCAGATGTTTGTGGCACTGCTTACTTGAAATCAAATCTTTGCAGAAAATAATCCCAGATAAGTAACATTTTAAAGTTTATAGCCACTTGTGTGTATCTTATTTAGATTTTGAAATAGAATGCCTAGTGAGCTGTTCAGGTTCCGAAGATGCATCTATTAAAATTAGTTTATGAGTTTTATAATTCCTATTGATTTAGGACGCTGTAGACTTTTAATAAAGGTAGTTGAGGATCAGAAATGTTTCTGTTCAATTTACAATAAGTAGAGAATTTACACATAAGTAAGTTCCCTTTTAAGTGGGTGAACTCAGTTTTTACTTACGCTGTTGTTTTTACCTTGGTCTAAAAGAAAGACGAACTCTGAATTGCAATTGTTATCCTATCTCTGGGTTTGTTGGGTTTTTGTTAGGTTTTTTGTCTTTCGCTTAAACAATGATTTACCTTCACTCCTTTGTGTTTTGAACAAGGCTGAAGTTAGTATCAGTGTCCTCTGGTCAAGTTTACACAACAAATTTCTGCTGTGCAGCTATGTGTGTCTCTAGATTGTAGGTGGATTAGTCCAGTGCACTGGTGCTCTGCCGTGGCGGAACTCAACAGGGAAAAAACTGCACCAGAGCTGGAGACAGGCTTAGGTTACACTGGAAATCTGCAGAGAATATAGAATGCAGGCATGCTAAGATATTAAACATCTATAGGTTTAGTGTTTATAGTACAACATATTCTTCAACTGCTGTAGAGTCTTTATTTTACTTGGGTTTTCAACCCATTTCTCAATGGATGAAATAGAAAATACTCTGAATATCATCTTGTCCAACTCCACACTTAGACAAGCACTGATTTAGATCAGGTTTATTTCTGTTCCTTATTGTTGTGTAATTTAGAAGTGTATGGCATGGCAACTTTAGAGCAGTACGGTTAACACTAAAACTATCTGTGGAGAGTTACAAAGCTAAACCAGCAGGATTTTTGTAACTGCAGGATGATGGGATTTGATGAAGACCGAGGAATAATTCCAAGACTTTGTGAAGACCTTTTCAATCAAATAGCACAAATGGACAAGGAACAGGTGATATGCTTATGCCATTGACTTTACATTGGGATATGAGGAAACTGATACCTTAGTGCTGATCCATTTATTAGTGTTCATAATTTTTTGCTGATTCAAATCTTATTTCTATTCATAGCTCTGATTCAAGAGGTTCCCTAAACAGCCAAAATCAACATTGTTTTGCTTCCTTAATGGCAGTACTGTGAGAAGAAAATATAGGCATGATATTTTTGTTGCATCACTAGACTAGGATTCTTTCCTCTATATTGCATGTCTTACAGTACAAGGTTTATGTAAGGAAAGGCAAAACAAAATCCCAGTGGGCTCCATACTTTCAGTGGAGGCAGTAAAATAGAGCTCAAAAATATGAATTTATCGTTAAACATCACGTATCAAAGCAAAATACATGGTAATAATATTCCAATTCTAGTATTCTAGCTGAAACAAAAAATAACTATCTCCACTTTCTTTGTATTTTTTTCTCTGTGTGGTTGGTTGTGTCTGTAATGACTGACTTGCAGTTCAGTAGACCTTAACATTAAGTTAATCTTATTCAGGCAAACTTTTCCATTTTTAAGTATTCCAAATTTCTTTACTGCTTTGTATTTGAATTCTAGACTTTGAATCCTAATACCTGTGTACATGTAATATTCTAACCCTACAGCAGATTTGATAGACACTGAGGAATGAGAAAGAAAGTTATTTATTGCTGAGTTTGGCTATAGAGTATAACTTCTAAAAAACCCAGAGCTTTTTTTATTCCTTTGCTTATGCATTGTAAGTGATTCTGTTGCAGTGAATTGTCTTGAGTCTTGTCTTTCTGATTCCAGTGCTTTAGAGGTTTTGCTGCAGTCTTCCTTGTCTCTTAAAGAAAATGCCATTTTATTTAAAAATAGAAAGACAACCCCAATGCCTTCAGAGGAAAAAGATGTGTTTTCATGAAAGTGTTGTTGTGGTGTTTTTGTTTTTTTTAATTGTTGTAGGTAGAATCAAAGTTTACCTTCCCCTTAGGTCGTTCTGTTCCGGTCAGGATGTTGACAACATCAATCCATGTGTTCCCTGTGGCAAATATCGTGCTGTAGAAGCACATTCCCTAAGGGAAAGAGATGAGTGCAGATGCAAACAAAACTATGTTTTTGTGTACTAAAAACCCAACGCTGAAACTTCTGAATTTGATAAATATACTTTTTTTTTTTAGTGCTTTATAGCTTCCATCTGGGAATGTCTATGGATGGAATTCCAATGAGTTGTATTTTTGGACTTAGCAGTGGGTTTACAGTAAATAACCTTTAAGGTTATTTACTTCCACCCCAAATTATTTCATGATATCATTTCTCTTGGGAAGTCCCTTCAGCACAAATGGTTATAACATTGAAAATCAGTCTCTGGTAGTTTAAGTTAATTTTTGAAACAGAGGATGATGAATGTGTTTTGTGGACTATATTAATAACTATTAATTTTATTAGGTTTTGTATCATCTTGAAATGAGCTTCTATGAAGTATACAATGAGAAAATTCATGATTTGCTCGTCTTTAAAGCTGAAAATGGACAGAAGAAACAGCAAGTAAGTTGCTCACAGAATCAAGTATCTGCATAACTTCCAAGTAGTGGCATTTATTCTGAAACAAAAATGCACAAATGACAAGTGATCATTGTTTTTTGTCTAGGTACATTAGTTGGGAATAATGGGATTCAAGTAAAAAACCAAAATATTACCACATGACTTAAAGCAAAATGCTTGGCACTGGAGAAATGCTAAGCAGTGCTGAAATAGAGACAAAGTGATTCAGTAGAATCTGTCAAAATAGTTAAAATCTCCCCTTATCTGCAAAATGAAGATGACCTTATCAGCCTTTATAAAAATTCTCCTAGGATATTATATATCTAAATCTCCAGGTTATAATAAGAATCTTCTGTACAATATAATTTGAGTTATAGTCTTGTAATTTAGATGGAGTTTTCTTTTTTTGTTGACTGGTTGTCTCTCAAAGAGCTGGAGGAGGAGGAAGAGAAACAAGATTGGCCTGATTAACTAGTTAAGGATCCCTAGTTAAACTAGTTTAGCTAGTTTTTAGTGTTTGTGTATTAGAATATGTAAAACCGTGAATTAAAGAAATTTGCCTGAAGTAGTGTGTGTCGGGAAGGAATTTATCATGTCTGATTTGTCAAAGAAAAGTACTTCCTGTGCTTTGATATTGAACACTATCCTGGCCACTTGTGTGTAAACTGAGTATTAGTTTATGATAAAGATGATATGCAACCTTCCCCTTGCTGTTGGAATAAGTCCTTTAACCCAAGCTTGAGACCTAGGTGGGCTTGTTATAAAGAAGTTAAGGCTCTACTCTTGTCTAAAGCAGGAATGCTTTCACTCTGAGTTTTGCCAGTGATTTTCAGGTAAGCTACTTAGAAACATAATAGATTTATGTTGCAGAATCTCTTTTTTTTGTTTGTTTTAAATATTCCTGAGTGCTAGATCTAACTAATGCACTCCTAATAAGTTTTATTTTGAAATTATTCTCACCAGCTTCGTGTAAGAGAACATCCAGTGTTAGGACCATATGTGGAAGGCCTGACAGTGTAAGTCTTAACTGTACTTATTTTAATAGATGTATGGTGTAATCCTGAAAGAGTGTGATAATTATCTTGAGGCTCTATGAAGGCTTGTGTGCTCACCAGTAAATTGAGCAACATCCCAGTGTTATGTAGTTTTAGAAAAATGCATATCCATGATTAGCTTTATATATTGTCTTTATTGCCTTAGCGAAAAAAGTGTGTGGAAGTCTCAAGACAAGTGAAGCTTTCATTGTGTATTTGTTTTCTGTTTGTAACTGGGAAAATGTTTCAGAACTCAGGTAGCAGGGAAATCTATAGAAAGAAAACTGTCTGAACCCAAACTTTTCTTTTTTCTCCCCACTCTAGGAATGTTGTCCGTTCTTACTCTGATATTCAGGTAAGAGTTATTTGGTTACTAAAAGGGAATACAAATATTTCTGCCTGCTTCTTTTCTGCTTACTGCTGAAAAACAAATTCCATGGATGGGAAGCAAATGCTTAACAGACTGTCCAGCAGTCTATGATATTTCAGCTGATTCTGTAAAAGTGTGATGAAGACTAGTCTTGTGTAATGGAGCTGAATAGATTCGTACCATTAAGTGTCACTGTACACATGGTTATTTCTAAAGTTCAACTTCTACTTGCTCTCTTACAGTCATAGTTTGTGTTAGTAATTGTATTTGCAAATATTTAAATATTCAGTTAACCATCCAAAGTAGGCTTTGGTTTCACATTCTGAGTTTTGTCCCTTACAGAGTTGGCTTGAACTAGGAAATAAGCAGAGAGCAACAGCTGCTACAGTAATGAATGACAAGAGCTCTAGATCTCATTCTGTCTTCACCCTTGTCATGACACAAACCAAGGTATTGCTGGGTTTTTTTTTTGTATCTGTTCAAATCTGGTAGTAAAAAATTCTTTTGTGTGCTGCCTAGGAAGTTGTGAGAATATACTTGAAGAGCTTTGAGTAAAGCACAGGGCACTTTAACATGGCTTTCTACACCACAAAACTTGTTTTATTTTACATGCTTTGAGTAGATTCTGATGTCTTCGTGCTAAGTATATTTATAGCAGCAGTATGAATATGTCTAGGCTGACAGATCTAGGAGTAGTTCCAAGCTTCTCAGTGTGAGTTTTGAGACGTAACAGGAATCCTAATTGAGGCCAGATTGAATTTAACACTGCTGCCAACACATCTTAGTTTCTGAGAAGGTTAGGCTGTGTGAGGTGCGTGGCTGTGCTGAATTCCTGCAGGCAACGAACTGGGGCAATGGTAGGAGATGCAATTTCTTCTCAGTTTCAACACACTTCACTGAATAAATGTTTTCTTGCTTCAGGATGCCTCTTCCCCAAGTGTCTCCAGCATATAGGGACTACAACTCCTCATCTGATTTGCAGATTCTTAAAAGACAAAACCTGACTTAGTGATGTGAGCCTGAAGACAGAAATGGAATAGGTAGAGCTCCTCAGGAGTCTACAGACTGTCTGTTTTCTCCATTGACAAATGACTTGTTGGTTTGGGGGTTTTTTGTTCTTGATTGGTTTTATTTTTTTTGTCCCAGCTTCCTGGATTTTCTCCTTTCTTCTTCCCCCCTGCCATTCTCACCACTAGATTATTGATTTTTCTCTACTGTAACTGATCTTGAGCTTTTTCCACCAACTCCTTAACTGATCTTCATTGGTCTAAGTCAGTAACAGCTTACTGATTTGCTGATGTTTATTGGATAACTGCAATTGGATTGACTGCAGTCATCAAACTTCAGACCCAAACCCCTAGTTTGGTAATCTGTTGTGTTTGCAGCTTATGCTTATGCAGTTATTCAGCCACAACCAACTGATACTATGGTTGTAAGTCTGAGCTTAGTCTCCTTCAAGGGATGTACACAACGTATCCTATCAAAAGTTAAATGGAAGCATGAAATTTTTATGTATTTAATGTGAACAGCTTGTTAGATTTCTGCTTGTCCTCAGGCTTTTTATTTTGTTTTGAATGCCAGCATCTCCCTTTCTTTCCAGGTAGAATTTGTGAATGAAGAACAGTGTGATCGTAGGCTTACCAGTCACATAAATCTAATTGATCTAGCTGGTAGTGAGTGCTGTACAAAAGCTCAGACCACTGGAGAAAGGCTGAAGGTAAATCAAGAATGGAAATCTGTGGAAAAGGATTGACTCCTAAGAATACACTTGAACTCCAAAGCATGCTCACCTAACAGGACTTCTGGGCAGGAGCTGTAGCTATAAAAGGATATATATAGCCCTTATGCTTATTGGTATTACATCACATTTTGCTAGTGAGGCTGAGTGGCCTGAAGAAGCTGTTTGGACTGTGCAATGTGGTAGATCTTGCTTAGAACACCTCTCCCCATGTTATGTAGATCTAATGATCCTGCAGGAGGAGTGAGAGGAAGCTGTTTGACTTTGGAAATCATGAATCAAATATCGCATGGAGTTGAGGCTTTCCCCTTTTTGGGGACATCTAATTAAATAGATTTTTCTAATAAGAGACTTTATTTCAAGCTGCCTTTGTAAGTTTGATGGTTCTTAACGCTACTTATTTTGAAGGCAGAGTCTTTGTTCTTTCCAAATGAAGATCCAAATGAAGATGCTCTTGCATCTTATTGATCTTGTAATAACTGGTGACATTTAATGCAGTACAGCTGTAGCACACATTGAACAAACATAATTAATCAACAGTACAGTTGATAACATCACACAAGAAGCTGCAACTGTATTATAAATATATTTATTTTTGCTTTGTGTAGGAAGGTGTGAGTATCAATAAATCACTGTTGACCCTTGGAAGGGTTATTTCTGCACTCTCTAAACAATCTCAAAACGGAAAGAAAACGTTCATTCCTTACCGGGAATCTGTCCTTACTTGGTATGTATATTTCAGAATTTTTAATATAGAAATAGAGGCTTTCTGAGATTTTCTGTGGTTTTCTCATCTATTCATGAGGCATCACTTCCCATCCTTTCTCTCACTCTCTCAAATGACCTGTGGAGGGAAGAAATTAGCCTGTTGCATCAGATAAAGACCAAACAGGAGCTTGGTTTGTGTTTTAAGTAGCTAACAGTCCCTCTCAAATAAGTAGCAACACCCTGGGTATTTTGTATTTAATCTGTTCCACTTGGGAAGTTTTGAATTTTTCTGTCAGTGTGAGGGCCAGGGATTGATTGCTTTTCTCCTGTCCAATGAAGGTTGTTAAAGGAAAGTCTTGGTGGGAATTCCCAAACGACCATGATTGCCACAGTGAGCCCAGCTGCCAGCAGCACGGAGGAGACGCTCAGCACCCTCCGCTATGCGAAACAGGCTTGTTCAATTATCAACATTGCTAAAGTCAATGAAGATGTAAATGTCAAACTAATCAGAGGTGAGATTGACATCTGTAGTCTTTCAGGGCTTTCATTTCCATGTGTGTTTAGCTTATTTCTTATAAGAGTTCTTACTACTAATATTCTGTTGTGTTGATTGACTGCTTGTCAGTTAGACTAATACCACTTGGGATGTCTGCTTTTTAATATTATTGTTCTTTGTAAGCTTTTTTTCCCCTAAATTTAGGTGATATCTTAGGCTACAACTGAGAACCGGAAATAGAGAAACGTGTTTTGTTTTTAATTAAATAACAGGATGAATTTTGTACTATTGTACTGAAGTGTATTTTGCCTTCATTTTTTACTTGTACTGTATGTCTGGTTTGTCTAATGTAGAATTAAAAGCTGAAATTGAAAAACTGAAGGCAGCTCAGAAAAGTGCTCTTAACACTGATCGTGAAAAATACAGGCGTTATTTGCAGGAAATAACATCTCTGAGGGTAGAATTGCACCAGCAGGAGAGGAACATGGCAGAAATGCAAAGGTCAGGCACTCAATAATGTCTTAATTTAAAATGGAAACGGTAAAGTTTGCGCTGTAATTTTTCTCCTAATATATTTTCTTATTTTCTCCATATATTAAGGGCCTGGAAAGAAAAACTTGAGCAAGCAGAGAAAAGGAAATTGGAAGATATAAAAGAATTGCAGGTACATTTTTTTTCTATAGGACATAGTACAGAAAATATAACCTCAGCAAACCTTGCAGAAGAATGAGAGTAGCTGTAAGATTTGGTTTCCTTAATGCTCTTCTTTTAACAGATTGCTCTGACTTCTTAGAAAAATTTAATGTAGATACTTGAATGCATAAAGTAAATTGTTTTTTAAAGCAGAGCTCTTTTTTTAATCTAGAAAGCTGGAATTGCGTTCAAAATGGACAATCATTTACCAAACCTTGTCAATCTCAATGAAGATCCTCAGCTTTCTGAGGTGCTGTTATATATGATCAAAGAAGGAGAAACTACAGTTGGAAGGTGTACACCAAATTCGAAACATGATATCCAGCTTTCCGGAGTGCTGATTGCTGATGACCACTGGTTTGTAGTGTTCTTTTTATACTTTAAATTTCTTCTCACCCTTCCCTTTCTTTTGGAGTCACTCTTCCTTCTGGCAGTAACAAAATATAGTTTTCTAGCCAAGAAAATACAATGTAGGGATATTTTTTGTACTGCTCAATGATTAAGGCAACTACCTTCTGTTCCCTCTAGAAATCTGTTAACCAAGGTAGTTTAATTTCTTTGTTCATTTCATTCATGTAGCAAAGTTTTCTTCTGGAGCATTTCTGCATGAATAAGACCTGATCAAATGATGCTGTGTGATAGATAAATGTTACATTAAGTTCAGTGGAAAAGTGAAATGCCTTGACAGTTCTTACTTTAATAAAAATAGACAGCGACTTGGCTGTACTGCAGAAATATTGCTTAAAGTGCATTCCATGCAATCGATACCTAAAAAAAGCTGTTAGAAATGTAACTAATCAGTTACTAAAAACACAAAAGACACCTTATCAAATAAATGCTCAGATGGCAGGGTATTGTAGTAATTTTCTAGCAGTGGATTCTTAGATATAAATATAGGTTCTCTACCAAAATATAGGTTGTTGTTCATTAATTATGTGTAGTGTACCTATGTAGTATGAAGACAATACACAGAAAAACGTAACAGAACACTATCTAAAGCCTGAATTTTAGTCTATTAAGAAACATCACTTGCAATTATTGTGAGCCACTGATACTGCAAATATTTCTTGTTTTCAGTGTTATAAAAAATACTGCTGGCAAAGTAAGTATTATTCCACTTAGAGAAGCCAAGACATACGTAAATGGGAAATGCATTTTGGACCCAACAGTTCTGCATCATGTAAGTAATTGATTTGGTAATAGTAATTTGTGCCTGTGTGGGTTTCTTTGCTTTGTTAATATCTCAACTTAAGACTGCAGGTTTTCTGCGAACGCTCTGTAACCATAAATATTTGTCTCTTTCTCTTTGATTTCTAGCTTCAGCTGCATGTTGTAAACACTGAAAATTTTCTTGCAAATCTAAAAGTTTTAGCAGGAATTTTTTTCCCCAATAGGGTGATCGAGTAATCCTTGGGGGAGACCATTATTTCAGGTTCAATCATCCAGCAGAGGTTCAGAAAGTTAAAACACCTTCTTGCGGGACTACGTGTTTGCATGATGGTCCAAAAGATTTTGAATTTGCAAAGAATGAGCTGCTTATTGCACAGCAAACACAGTAAGTATTGATTCTTCTTTTTCTGAAAATAAGCTCAGTTACTACTTCAAACATGCAGTTAGTTTTAGAAATAACAGAAGATTATTAATTATTTCACAATGGGGGTAGGTGGAAAATAGCAACTCCATTTATAATGGAAGTCACAGATGTAGCTGAGATGATGTATACCTCTAAGGTTCAATCACCACAAACTAAGCCAGGCACCAAGAATGTAGACCACTATTAAAGAAACACAGAGGTCGTCAGAGTAGAGTATCTCTTTAATTATTTTCTCTCCAAGCATATGATGAGTCTGAAAAAGACTTTTGATGTTTTAAAGAGATTTAAAGTCTGAAAAGTAAGTGTCTTAGGAAAATGAAAAGAACCCGAAGTAATAACCTGAGTCTTCTGTGATGGTGGAGAGTTTGAGAAACAGTGAAGTGTTATTTGTACTTTCTTCACTATGGGGAGTTATTAAACCGTAAGACTCATTGATTTAAAATTTAATTTTGCATCTTAATGTGATTTAGTGAGTTTCTATTGCAGTCTTTAAATTTGTGAAAATGATGCAATGAAATAAAAATGGAAATTGAGTGGACTTTGAAATTCTGGAATGTCTTCCATATTTACATTGGAAATGTCTACATTTTGTCCACAAAATCAAAAACATGTAAAATATGAGAGTTGTTTTGTTTGAAAAAAACTTAAACCCTCATGACAGGAAAAGAAGCTTGTAATCTCCATGCACCTTATAAGAGATAAACAGCAGCAATCTAAATGTATGATACTTGTAGGCTTGAATCAGAAATTGAAGAGGCACGACTCAAAGCCAAGGAAGAAATGATGCAAAGTGTCCAAATAGCAAAAGAGATGGTTCAACAAGAGCTGACCTCACAAAAAGAAGCGTATGAAAGCAAAATAAAATCCCTGGAAGCAGAGGTGGTAAGTTGCCATTGCATCATTACATAAAACATATCAATAAAGTTAACCAGAAACTGTAGTATGTGTGGTATCTGTTTGGTGCTTGGTTGGAGTTGGTTTGTGTGTTTTTGTTTTTGGTTTTCTTTTGCATATTATAGCAGCATCGTAGGGAATGCAAAGCCTCATTCTTTAAAAAAAAAAGTCAGCCTTGGTAACACAAGAAGTTGTAAAGTGTATATTCTCTTCAGAGTTATTCCAGGGATTGTAACTTGTAAGCAAAGAAAAATACCTACAGTATCTACCTTATTGCATGAGGCTTTTAAATCACTATACTGGGTTAATTAATACAGTTTTTTTTTTGTTCCAAGCTTGCATGCTACTTTGTAGTTGGTTTTTTCAATACGGTTACAACATGCACGAGTTGGCATAGAACATGCTAACCATGGTAAAGCAATAATGATGTATCTTATATCATACATACTCTGTAGAAGACCTGATGTGACGATTGTGAACTGGGATATAACCATTGCTGACATTGGGCTGTGTAGGTCACAGAGGCTGCAAGTTTAAATGTGTTGAATGTCTGCCTGAGGGATGGGTCAGAAATGCTGTAGAAGCAGTATTACTTCTCCCATCTCTCCCTTTTGATATTAGAGAGAAGAATCTCGTAAGAAGCAAATCCAAGAACTGAATAACCAAAAAGCCACAACTAAAATACAGGAGCTGGAGAAGGCAAAGAAAAGCCTTGAGCTTGAACTCCACTTCAATAAGAAACGTTTAGAAATGGAGACCTTAGCTACCAAGCAGGTAATTGGAAAAAAAACCTTTTTAGGCAATAAACTGTGGCTTGTTTGGGGGACTTTTTTTTGTTGTTTGTTTTTTAAAAATCAATTATTGTAAAAGAAATTATTTGAAGTACTTCTATGGGATTTTATGCAGAAGAACTGATGTTTTGTTTGCAACCTGAGTATGGTAATGTATTAATGTTGGGGATTGACTAATGCTGACCTTATTTCTTAAATAATGTGGATGGTTTTGTTCCTGCACCAAAATTTAGTAACCGTTGCCTTTGGCAAAAGTTGTTACTCCAGACACTAATGTAAGTAATGACTGAGTCTTGGCTGGTGTTCATATATAGCTGACTGCTGCAACAAATGCAACTTTTTTCAAAAGCTGTTCCTTTTTAACTCCAGTATTTTTTTGAGCATTGCAATATGTAAGCAAACCCAGAAAGCTGTCAGTTTGAAAATTAATTATTTTATATCAGTATAGCAGATGTCCAGTATAAAATTAATTTTGTGAGTTTTTAAAATGGCAGGAACAAAAAATTTAGCTTCAACAAACAGCATTAAGAGTTTTAGTTTGGGGTTTTTTTTTTTTTAATAACTGACCATTTTCCCCCAGGCTCTAGAAGACCACACTATTCGTCATGCAAAGATAGTGGAAGCTCTGGAAGCTGAGAAGCAGAAGATTGCTGAGGAAATACACAGCCTTCAGAAGAATTACAGAAGTGGGAATAAACCAATGATGAGTATGTATATGCACAATGTTGCAAAGGCAATGCTGGCTTCTCTCTGCTCAGTGGGCATGGGCGTTGGGTAGTGATACAGGGACCTTTCTGTTCCACTAACACTTCTCTAGCAATCCTGAACCAGAGGAGCCTTCTGGTTGTTACAAACCTTTGTATTCATCAGCTATACATATTGGACTGTGTTAGAAGCTCTGTTTAATCACACTCAGGGTGGTTAGGTGGACATACATGTAGTCTGTATTTATCCCAATTACTTAAAAGTCCTTCCCTCTCTGTTTCCACTGGTCAGGCATTAACTCTTTGGGAAACTGGAGTAACAGAATTCATTTTGTTCAGTTTCCTGTCTTGGATTAATAATAATAATAATATAGTGTCTGGTCTTATGCCTGTGTTTCTGAAACACTCTTTACCCAAGCATTTAAAAGGGTTACCTTGCCCAGGAGGGTAAGTTTTTCCCAATGTGTTGGAAATTATTGGAACTATTGTTGGCTAAATTACATTTGTGCTTTTGGTTTGTGGGTTTTTTTCTGCCCTTAATTTTTTTTAACCCTAAAGTTGTTGCATCACATCGTTTGGTTCACTAAATCAGTATCTTCTATATTCTTTATCAGTTCCACTGAACTGGCAGTCTCTGAAGCTGTCTGTGATGATTAAAGAGGCTAACACCATTAGTAATGAATTAGGGAAAAACACTGTTTTCTGCAGGTCAGTGTCTGAGTTACTTAATTATAATGTGTATTTGTAATGGATATATAATATTTATGTGTATATTTATGTATATATTTGGGGGTGGATTCTGGATGTGTAGTGAGCTGTTGGTGTTTCTTTTAACAGTCTTGTGCAATTGAGCATGATAAAGGCATTTTCCAAACTAGCGTTTCGTTTGCTAAGTGTGTAGTTGAGCCTTGTTACTTTGAAATGTGAATTTCTAATTTGAATTTTAGATCAAAACTTTAAAGGTATGCTATAGACAATTAATTTTGAATTGAGTGTGCTTTGGAGGTGAATCTTCTGATGCCCATGTCCATCTTACTTTGGTTCACATATTAAAGTGGTCCTAAAGCATGTGAGATGCATGATGTCTCAAGAAATTTTTGTGCCACATTTTTAGTCTTCATATAATCCTACCTACAAGTACCTTTTTTATTTTTGCAATATGAATGTGTTTTGTCTTGATTTTTGTCTTCTTTNAAAGCATGTGAGATGCATGATGTCTCAAGAAATTTTTGTGCCACATTTTTAGTCTTCATATAATCCTACCTACAAGTACCTTTTTTATTTTTGCAATATGAATGTGTTTTGTCTTGATTTTTGTCTTCTTTTTTTTTTTTTTTAACTTTCTCCAATTCTTAGGCATGACAAAATTGATGATAAAACAGGAACAGTGTCTTCTATTGAGGTGCAGGTTCGTAATATCAAACTGGGAATAACAACTTTTTGGAGCCTAGAGAAATTTGAATGTAAACTAGCAGCAATGAAAGAACTCTATGAGGTCAGTAACAATTGAAGGATAACCACTAATAGTTAGTTATTTTTTGTCAAAGATAAGATTTTGATAATGCATACAGGAGAAAAATCTTGTGGTTTTTTTGGGTTTTATGTGATATTAAACAGCAAGACACGTTGACTACTTCTTAGTAAAAACATGCATATACACTTGTCCGTTAAACAAAAAGAGTACAATAGAAGAAAATTACTTTATTCAAGTCATTTTGTGTAGAGAGTAAGAAGCAGTAAAACAAGGACTGCTTTGTGATTCTTTTGGTTGTTCAATTGTTTTATGTTCTAAAAGAAAACTTAATTTTCTAAAGGTATCACTTGAGTTTTCATTATTATCTTCTACTTATCCATATGTTGACTACTTTATCACTTTTTTCTGTTTAACTCTCCTCCTCCCCTGTGTTTTTTTATTTTTTTCAGTGTAATGATAGAAATAAAGCTGTTGTTGATGTGTTTTATGATCCTGCTGATGAGTGGGAACCTGACCTTTCAGACAGCTCTGTTTCCTCGCTTTCCAGAAGAAGGTAAAAGTAATTTGTAGCTACTCTTCTACGCTTAAAACAAAGCAAAAACTTGTGTAATTATCTAAATATGCTTTGTTCCACTCTCATACACTGTGTCACCTGATGGGTCTTATCTTGCATTCGCTCATTCTCTTGGATTTCCTCATGGACAAAAAAAAGGAACAAAAATTGGGTATAGAGCTTTCCAAAGCGTGGATCATCTATGTATCATCAGTGCAGAGTGAAATGTGTAGTTTTTAATGTTTCCTTCCCATTTCTATACTATCAAAGCATTGTTTTTAGGAGTAAATTGCATACGGTCTGGGACCTTGTATTTGAAGTTTTAGCCTTATAACAATATTTGTAACTGTCTCGCACACTTTTGCAAGCTGTAGCTCATCATGGAAATGCTTGATGAGGAGAAATTATTTTCTTTTCAAGGTTTTTCATGTTTTTATTTTATCATCCTTTCTTAGAAGTAGAAGCTTCATGAAGAACAAGAGAATTTCTGGATGCTTGTCTGAGATAAAATTGCAATCTATTCAGAATAAACAGACTTCCTATATATCAGGTACTTGCTATATGGCAGAACACCTTTCATTTCATACTGACAATTCAAACCTACTACATGCATAAAACATAGGTGCTTCTAATAGTTGCTTAGAAAGACCACTGTGGGTTGGAAAGCAAAATTAAAAATGTCCTGTTTATGGTACCTTCAAATTCATAATGTCAAGCTGTTAACAATAGGGGTGTCTGTATTTTTAATTATCCTTTGTTCGGGCAAAAACTTCCTGACCGGCACTAATTTAAGAAGTTTACCTAAAACATTACTCTGCTTAACTATATGGGTTAACTGGAGAAAGAGGCTGAATCCTGACACAGTAATATAGAGACTTCATTTGCTGGTGTTGTTGCTATTCATTCAGTTACTGAGATTTCCCCAAGTTTTTCACCAGGTTTTACAAACTTCTGTTTTCTGAAATATAGGATACTTTAGTCTTCCAAATATTTGTATGCATTCAATTATTTTAGACTGGCAGGATTTTATTTTCTATTTCTCGGAACATTTGATTGTTGAAACAAATGTATTCATGTTAGGGTATTTCACTGTGGAATTTGTCTTTGTACTAACCGAATTTATAAACTATTTAGAACATTGTACACAATTTGTCTGAATTACTGCCTTGATGTCTTGGGTAGGTGAATATCTATATAAAAGTCATTACAAAGTCACACTGACTGTTCACTTCTGTGAAGAGTTTCTTGCATGTATGTTTTGCTTTTACCTCGTACAGATTCACTGAACAAGTCCAGCATATGCCCAAGCTTTTCTGAATTGTTTCTTCCTGGAATTTGCAAGGAATCTATAAGTTCAGCTTTAGATTTACTGGAACAGAATCACGAAGGAGGAAAGAGCATAGCAGATAGTCTCCTAACTAATTTGTTTATAATTTTTTCTGGAGCATCTGCCATTTCAAAAGCCTATGAACAGCAAGATGAAGAATGTCAGGAAAACTGTAAGTGTCATTTTCATAGTGGTTCAAACATTACTAATGACTTGTCTTTCAGATGTGTTCATGTGTTTATCAGCCACAAGAATTAACATTCCAACGTTCATTTGCAAAGGAGATAGATCTGATAATATCTCTTTCTCTTGTAGTTTTCTCTCTTGATCGTGCTGCTCAGTCCTACAGCATCAGAATTACCTCTGCTTTTGACCAGATTGTGGTTATAAGTAAACTCTGGCATAATAATGTCCAAAAGTGTCCTGGATCTACAAAAGTTGATGAAGAAATGAAACAGGAAATAAAGAACTTGGGAGGTTATTTACAGTTGCTGTTACAGGTAAAGCATATTAAAGAATTCATCTGTGTATAGAGAACTTTGCATTAATGCAGTATTTACTACTGACTTGCTAAAAACACTTAAATGTCCAATGTGTGTAATGACAAACTAACACACCTAAAGAAGATAAATGGCTGAGGTTGCATTTTTTTCTGGCTAAGCTGGTAGTTTTGTGTGCTAGTGGAGAGTAATGCAGACCTTTCTATGCCAGGCCCTGACGGAAGCATTGGTGCTTACTCATAAAATGGTAGAATAAAACACACAATGATAAGAGAAAATGATAATTTAGACTCTGAAGTGCTGCAGTTTAGAAACTTATAAACCAGTGGCCAGTGAATATTACTTTTGTTCATGCCACAGCCTTGTGAAGCTTTTTTTTTTTAACTATGTAGTATAATGGTATTGTTGTTTTGTGGCTGCAAGGCATGATTTTTTAACTGTGATAGATAAGCCATTGGAAGTACGAAGATGTAAAGCTGAAAATGCCTGAGTATTGTGTGCTACAAACTCTTGCTGTATAGCAAATGTGTGTTCTTTGACCAGAGGTGCTTTCTGGCATCAGTGAATGATGTGCCTTTGTTTCCCAGGGGTGTTCTTCAGATATATCCTCGATGGTAGCAGAAGCATGGAGCAAAGTAAACCAAACAGTAAAACAAACAATGAAATACATAGGACACTTGGCAGTAGTCACAACAGCTGATATGTCTTTTCCTGAAGAGAGCAACATTCCTGCCTCTAGTCTGCAGGTGAAAAATGTTTCTTAGAAATACTGATTACGAATAGTAATTTTAGTGTTGAGGTCACACTTACTATCAGTAACTGTACTCAGAAGCAAATTGTTACATGTAACAACTTCATCAACTGAATTAAGTATATTTAGAGCTTATCTAAATACTTCATATTTATGGTGAAAATAGATGTATTAATATCCCTAACATTTTTTTCCTTAAAAGCCACATCCTTTAAATCTGTGTAACTTAAACCTATGAAGAGAAAGAAGTGTATGGTGCTTTTAGGTTTGTACCTACACTGAGATTATACAAGTCTGTCTCACTGAAATTTGCTATTTATATTTTAGTAATCTGTGCTTTAAGTGCCACATTTACAGAAATCTGAACTGAACTTCTGTGGTTCAAGGAAGACATGTGGCTGAATAGACCTGTACTGAATAATTAGCTCAAAATTATTTCTAGCCTACTATAGAAAATCTGTTTTATTTCAAGACCACATCAGTTTCTTTAATCATTGCATTTTGAACCTTTGTTTTAAAAGGAATTTGTACCTGCCGTTTATGATGGAGTAGGCTCAGGACTGGAGTGTCTCATTGATGCTGTACAGGAGAAAGCGAGAATGGTACAGAAAGAACTTGTGAAACAATGTCCACAAAATAAGGTGAGATGAAATTAAGATTATAAACCGCTACTATATGTTGTAGACACTTGATTGTTTTGGTTTTTGTGCTTCTATTTTAAATTGTGAAGATGATACTATAGAGAGTTACACAAAATAAAGTATAAAGAATAAGCACCACAGTTAAAAAACATTTCTGTGACTGAAACTTCTAGTTGGCAAGTTAGGGTGCCCCTTGGAGATACACCATTTTCTTAGCGGGTAAGCCCTTTTGACAGAGAGCCTGGCTGAATTCCAAGAAAATACTTGGGAAAGACTGAAATCTTCTGAGTGATCAATTGTTCTCTGAAGGAAAGCAAAAATTTCTGCCTGCTCTGGTTTTTACTGTTGTCATTCTTAATCCTACAGATAAAAGTGAAGCCATCCAAAATGTTTTATTTCAGTGTGTTTGCTTAACTCCCAAATACTTCATGTTTCTAGCAAAAGGAACTGAGCACTCTGCTTTCCGAATAATGCTGTTTGCTTGCAGCAGATTCTGAAGTATCTGCAGGATTTCTGTACATGCTTGTCTCTGATGCAAATAATGTCAAGTTGGAAAGAAAACACCAGAGCTACCCCTGCTGCTTAGAATGGCAGTGATACAAAATTATGGGACAACCTTTCTTTAGCGAATACTTTAATATGTTCATTTGATCCTCCCGTAGTGAGGAGTTTAAAACCTTGCAGATGTAATTAATGTTTTCTACCAGTTAATGTTTTCTTTGAAAAATTGCATGTTAAGTTGCAGAAAATGTTGTTTCTCTCTTTAGTATGTCAGTGTTCGTTCTTATCCTTTAATGTACTTTGACTTGAATGAAGTGTACAATATAATTAAAAGTTTCTTCGTAGATTCAAAACCGAATAAAGGATAACGTGGTGGCATTAGCCAGATTCCTCGAAAGTAACATGTCTTACTGCAGAAAGGTAAGAGACATGTTTCTCCAAATGTGTGCTTTGAGTCTGCTATTGGAATTTTAAGGATGCATTTATCTAAGGGGAGTGTGTATATATATATATATATATGTACATACTGTATATTTATGATTGCATGATAACACTTCCTGTCACAGCACCATTCCTGTGATGGGAATGCTAACTTTCCTTGCTACTGCATTTCCACTCAAAGCTCTTTTATTTTAATTTTACTTAGGATAAAGAATTTCTTGAGGCACTTATATCTTCCTTTTTGTGCTCATCATGAACAGCCTAACTACCTGTTGTGCTTTCTTTTAAGCTGAAAGTTCAGCAATGCTACTGTAACTGTTTTATAACTGCTGCCATGGATTATAACCATAGTTACTGGTATTTTGAATTAAAAGCCAGGATAGATGATTTGATCTAAGAGCCAAGCATTTCCTGGATTTTAATGTCATTTGCTTTTTTCTTCTTTTCCTAACCGTGTTAACAATGTGCACTTCTTTTCAGTGCTATCTTACTTATGTGACATGACATCAGTTTGATTTTGTTTCAGCATTGGCTTGATCTGTGTGACTGAAACCATAAATAGGCATGTTTAGTAGTTAATATACTTTAATGTATTTGGTTCTCTTTAAACTGCTCTTTATTAAAACAGAAAGAAACAGAATCTCAGTTGCCAGAAGAAGAATCTCTATATCGAGAAATAAAGAAAAGGACTAAGATTGCTGTGAAGTATTTGGAATTGGAGCAGTGCCTAACTGAAGTCTGTCAAATAGTTTCTTCCATGTTACAAGGTATTTAGCTGAGCTACCACCTGTAACCTGTGGGCTACAGGAGACTTGCAAAGCAAAGGAGAGGGCTGTTTGGTTTCTCTTTGCAAAATGCTGCATTTGATTCTTCTTGTTTCTGTTTTTCATAGGGTTGTACAGAAACACCAGCCCTCTCAGGAGCTTTGCAGAAAATATTTCTGTCATAGCTGGATATTTTAACAACTATTTCAGTTTATTTGCCTTGCCTTCTGCGAACAACCCTATCCAGAAAATGCACGTGCCTTTTATGAACCTGGATGAATTGGACTCTCTGGTTGATTCCCTTATTATGAATTTTGAACTTGAACAAGGACAGCTATCACTGCAATCTGAAGCTATTTGTAATGAAACTACTGAGGCTCGAGGAGGACATGTTGAAACAGGTCAGGTAGAATTTGCTTGGAAATGGAATGGGATTCCAGAACGCACAGAGACTCCAGAGCCTTCACCTGGTAGGATAGAATGGGTGTAAAATGTTATTATCAAGAAATTAAAGATAATTCTTTCCTATTGTAACATACTACAAAAAGCTAAAATTTATTGCTAATATTAGTGAGTGGTGTGAAAGTAAATGCCATGATTGTATGAGGATAAGCACCCTATATTTCACCAAAGAAAATATACATTCCTTAAGATGCTGTTAAACTTCAAAATATAATTCCTTTTATTTTAATAGAAGTCTATTACTACCTGAGTTTATAAGAAATAATTTAATTTTTTTTAATTTTTGCTTCACCTCAGCTGCATTATGAGCTGGTAATGCTATTGCAACTTGAAAGTGGTTTTTTATGCCTTTTTTTAAACAGAGCAAAAACTTTGTATTTATTTATGTAGAGAAAAACAATGAGAGATAGTAAAAGTACTTTACAACCTTATTTGATGAATGCTTTTTTAAGTGGTTTTTAGTTCATTGAAGAGTCTGGGCTTAAAGTATCACAATGATGCTGTTCTTCAACATGATCTGAAGTAAGTTTATGTTGGGTTCATTGCTAGTGAGTTATCTTTTGATTGATTAACCACTTTCACCACTATTCATATAGAAGCACATATCTTCCTAAATAATGTATAAATTATCCCAGGTTGTAGAGAGCTTGCCAATCCACTACTTCCTTGTGCTTTTTATCATTGTTTAACATCTTACTTTTTATCTGCTGGCTGAAGTTAACAGGAAGGATGGAAATTAATTTGCATGGGTTTTAGAAGGCCTGGATTAAGCACAATTTACTCACAACGATGCTGAGCAATTTATTCAGTAAAACATAAGGGTTTTTCCTAAACATTAATACTTCTGTTGTGGTTTAAGCCCAGCTGGAAACTAAGCACCATACAGCCATTCCCTCACTCCCCACCAGTGGGGGAGAATCAGAAGGGTAAAAGTGAGATAATTCCTGGCTTGAGCTATAGACAGTTAAATAGGAAGAGCAAAAGCCACACTCATGAGCAAAGAAGAACAAGGAATTAATTTACTGCTTCCCATGGTCNGATTTTAATGTCATTTGCTTTTTTCTTCTTTTCCTAACCGTGTTAACAATGTGCACTTCTTTTCAGTGCTATCTTACTTATGTGACATGACATCAGTTTGATTTTGTTTCAGCATTGGCTTGATCTGTGTGACTGAAACCATAAATAGGCATGTTTAGTAGTTAATATACTTTAATGTATTTGGTTCTCTTTAAACTGCTCTTTATTAAAACAGAAAGAAACAGAATCTCAGTTGCCAGAAGAAGAATCTCTATATCGAGAAATAAAGAAAAGGACTAAGATTGCTGTGAAGTATTTGGAATTGGAGCAGTGCCTAACTGAAGTCTGTCAAATAGTTTCTTCCATGTTACAAGGTATTTAGCTGAGCTACCACCTGTAACCTGTGGGCTACAGGAGACTTGCAAAGCAAAGGAGAGGGCTGTTTGGTTTCTCTTTGCAAAATGCTGCATTTGATTCTTCTTGTTTCTGTTTTTCATAGGGTTGTACAGAAACACCAGCCCTCTCAGGAGCTTTGCAGAAAATATTTCTGTCATAGCTGGATATTTTAACAACTATTTCAGTTTATTTGCCTTGCCTTCTGCGAACAACCCTATCCAGAAAATGCACGTGCCTTTTATGAACCTGGATGAATTGGACTCTCTGGTTGATTCCCTTATTATGAATTTTGAACTTGAACAAGGACAGCTATCACTGCAATCTGAAGCTATTTGTAATGAAACTACTGAGGCTCGAGGAGGACATGTTGAAACAGGTCAGGTAGAATTTGCTTGGAAATGGAATGGGATTCCAGAACGCACAGAGACTCCAGAGCCTTCACCTGGTAGGATAGAATGGGTGTAAAATGTTATTATCAAGAAATTAAAGATAATTCTTTCCTATTGTAACATACTACAAAAAGCTAAAATTTATTGCTAATATTAGTGAGTGGTGTGAAAGTAAATGCCATGATTGTATGAGGATAAGCACCCTATATTTCACCAAAGAAAATATACATTCCTTAAGATGCTGTTAAACTTCAAAATATAATTCCTTTTATTTTAATAGAAGTCTATTACTACCTGAGTTTATAAGAAATAATTTAATTTTTTTTAATTTTTGCTTCACCTCAGCTGCATTATGAGCTGGTAATGCTATTGCAACTTGAAAGTGGTTTTTTATGCCTTTTTTTAAACAGAGCAAAAACTTTGTATTTATTTATGTAGAGAAAAACAATGAGAGATAGTAAAAGTACTTTACAACCTTATTTGATGAATGCTTTTTTAAGTGGTTTTTAGTTCATTGAAGAGTCTGGGCTTAAAGTATCACAATGATGCTGTTCTTCAACATGATCTGAAGTAAGTTTATGTTGGGTTCATTGCTAGTGAGTTATCTTTTGATTGATTAACCACTTTCACCACTATTCATATAGAAGCACATATCTTCCTAAATAATGTATAAATTATCCCAGGTTGTAGAGAGCTTGCCAATCCACTACTTCCTTGTGCTTTTTATCATTGTTTAACATCTTACTTTTAATCTGCTGGCTGAAGTTAACAGGAAGGATGGAAATTAATTTGCATGGGTTTTAGAAGGCCTGGATTAAGCACAATTTACTCACAACGATGCTGAGCAATTTATTCAGTAAAACATAAGGGTTTTTCCTAAACATTAATACTTCTGTTGTGGTTTAAGCCCAGCTGGAAACTAAGCACCATACAGCCATTCCCTCACTCCCCACCAGTGGGGGAGAATCAGAAGGGTAAAAGTGAGATAATTCCTGGCTTGAGCTATAGACAGTTAAATAGGAAGAGCAAAAGCCACACTCATGAGCAAAGAAGAACAAGGAATTAATTTACTGCTTCCCATGGTCTTCCCCATGGTTCCCCTCTGGTTCCATGCCTGGAGCATCTCCTCCCTTGCTCCACCATGGGGTTGTGGGTCCTTCCCACAGACTGCAGTTCCTCATGAACTGCTCCAATGTGGGTCCCTTCCACAGGGTGCAGTTCTTAAGGAACAGCCTGCAGCAGTTTGGGTCCCTCATGGATTTACAAGTCCTACCAACAAATGTGTTCCAGTATGGTCTCCTTTCTCCACGGGTCCACCAGTCCCTGCCAGGAGCCTACTCCATTGCAGGCTTACACTGGGGCTTTCCCTGGGGTCACAGCCTCCTTCAGGTATCCACCTGTTCCAGTGTGGGCTCCTCCATGGGCTGCAGGGGGAGATCTGCTTCCGTATGGATCCATCCACAGGTCCCACTCTCTCTGACTTGTGTTCACACTGGAGTTCAGAGTGCCCAGTACGGCAGCACAGAAACAGCAGCAGTG
>VZRS01009016.1:7885-30639 GCA_013398055.1 Ifrita kowaldi | reverse complement strand
GAAGCTGGAATGGGATGGAGGGATGCGGACATAGAAATGGAGAGGTGGGGATGGATTTTTGTATAGGATGAAAAGATGCTCACATAGAAATGGAGGGATGGGAATGGAGGAATCCCCACACGGAGATGGAGGGATGCTCCTGTGGACGTGGAGGGATGCTCGTGTGGAGCTGGAGGGTTGGGAATGGAGAGGAAAGGTGGGATGCTTGCCTGGGATGAAGGGATGAGCACATGGAAATGGAGAAATGGGGATGGAGAGGTTTTTGCAAGGGATGAAAGGATGCTCATATGGAAAGGCAGGATTGGGGATGGAGAGATGCTCACATGGAGATGGAAGGATGGGAATGGAAGAATCCTCACATGGAGGTGGAGGAATGCTCCTGTGGACATGGAGGGATGAGAATGGAGGATGCTTTGTGTGGAGATGGAGGGATCCTCTCGTGGGGATGGAGGGATGGAAGGACGCTGTGAATGGAAAAGTGGAATGGAAGGATGGAATGGAAGAACATTGTGGAAAGTGTGGAGATGGAGAGAGGGGGATTGAGGGATGCTCACATAGGGATGGAGAGATGGAGATTTAGGGATGCTCACATGGAGATGGAGGGATGGGGATTTAGGGATGCTCACATAGGGATGGAGGGATGAGGATTTAGGGATGCTCACATAGGGATGGAGGGATGGAGACTTAGGGATGCTCACATAGGGATGGAGGGATGAGGATTTAGGGATGCTCACATAGGGATGGAGGGATGGGGATTTAGGGATGTTCACATAGGGATGGAGATTTAGGGATGCTCACATAGGGATGGAGGGATGGGGATTTAGGGATGCTCACATAGGGATGGAGGGATGGGGATTTAGGGATGCTCACATGGGGATGGAGGGATGTTCCCATGGAGACAGAGGGATGCTGGCCCCAGGGATGCTCCTGCACCAGGAACACCCAGGAGGCACCAGCTCCTCCACGTTGTGACTCCAAGCTGATGATCCTTGCTCGGATTTTCCCACCTTGGGTCTGGCAGGCAGAGAGTACAGAGGAAATCAAATAAAGGAGGAGGTTGGCAATGAGGAGATGCTTTGGATGGGACAGGATGGGTACCTGGAAGAAAGGTGGATGGGATTGGGATGGATATCTGGGAAGAAGGCTGGCAGCACGGATGGAGATGCAAAAGGGATTGAGCATTGCTGGCTCTCCAACACAAGAACGGCTCAGCACAAATGAATTGCCAAAGCGCAAATTAAATAATAATTAATCCCATTAAAATCCCATGAGCGCACAAAAATACTGGGGAAAATTAAATAATGAGTGTTTTCTTCTGTTCTGGACTAGATTTTGCTCAGGGAAAAGAAAGAGCATTTGCACAGGCTCCAGCACAAGTGGAATTATCCAATCCCGGATTCCCGCTGGGCTTGGGGCTGTGGATGGAGCCAAACACTCGGCACACACGTCCCAAACTGGGCAGGGAGAAACGGAGCTGGGAAGGGGCTGGAGCCCCAGGAGAGGCTGAGGGAGCTGGGAAGGGGCTGGAGCCCCAGGAGAGGCTGAGGGAGCTGGGAAAGGGGCTCAGCCTGGAGAAAAGGGGGATCAGGGATGGGTTATGGGGTTGGAGAGTGTCCAGGGATGGGGAATTCCTGAGGGAGCTGGGAAAGGGGCTCAGCCTGGAGAAAAGGGGGATCAGGGGGGACCTTGTGGCTCTGCACAACTCCCTGACAGGAGGGGGCAGCCGGGGGTGTCGGGCTCTGCTCCCAGGGAACAGGGACAGGAGGAGAGGGAACGGCCTCAGGCTGGGCCAGGGGAGGCTCAGGGTGGGCATCAGCAGGAACCAGGGGAGGCTCAGGGTGGGCATCAGCAGGAATTTCCTCATGGAAAGGGTGCTCAGGCCTTGGAACTGCCCAGGGAGGTTTGGAGTGCCCATCCCTGGGGGTGTCCAAGGAAGGCCTGGAGGTGGCACACGGAGCTCTGGGCTGGGGACACGGTGGGCATTGGGCTGGACTCACTGACCTTGGAGGGCTTTTCCAACCTCAACCACTCTGTGATTCCGAGGGAGGAGGATTTGGGGACAAGGACAGAGCCTGGCTGTAGGAAATCCAGGTGACCTGAGCATGCCCCACTTCAGGAACGGGGCCACTGTCCCAGCGGACGTCCCCGTGGCCTTTGTGAGGACTCTGATCACACCCTGCAGCACACGGGGTTGAGAGGAGCCTGCCCAGCTCCTCACCAGCCCCTCTCCCATCCCCTCCTCCACTGGGATCCGCCCTAAAACCATCCAGACACGGACAGAGCCCTATGGGATCTGCCCAGCTCTGCCCCATGCCCTGCGTGGGACACACGGGACGATGCCCAGCGGGTACCACACACCCCCCACGTCCCCCAAATCCCAGCGCTGCCTCCAAGAGAAAATCCACGGCCTGATTCCTCGCAGGGAGAAGAGCGGGATAAAATCCCGTTCCTACAAGCCCCCAGCGCTCTCCCCTTGCTCATTGCTCATTCCCGAGCACACCCCGACCCCTCGCCGCCAGCCCCGACCCCTCGCCAGCCCCGACCCCTCCGCAGGGACCCCCGGCCGCCCCCGAGGCCACCGGGGGGTCCCGGGGTGGCCTCGGCACTGGCGGCCGGCGCTGCTGGGGGACGGTGCCGCTCCTGTCCCCGGGGACGGTGCCGGTAATTGAATCTCGGCGCTCGGGGCCGCTCCGGGATTGAGTTCCCTGGAAATGCCATTTCCGCGCTGTCCGAACCGCGCAGCGCCCCGCGCTCCTTATCAGCGGCCGCGGGTCCCCTCTGCTCCCTCGCCGCGACCTCGCGGCCCCTCCGGAGCCGGGGTCAGGCGGCTGCGGCCCCCAGGGTCACCCGAGGAAATTAATCCCGGAGCCCCCTGGGAGCATCCGCCGGAGCGATGGCAAAAGCAGGGAGGGAAAGAAATATCTCGGCTCCATTTGGGGGGAAATTAAAGCACTTCAGGAGCTGCTCCGGCCGGCTCCGTCCCTGGGGATGCAGCAGCGACCCACCCACGGCATCCATTTACCTGCTGGAACCCCCTCCCAGCACTCGGAATTCGCTGCTTGTGGGTTGTGAGTACCCAAAAGCACAGCCAGGGCCTTTCTCCCAGCCCTATGCCCCAAATAAAATATATTATAAAATATAGATCATATATCATATATCACATATTGGGAATAAATATTCTTTATCTCCTAAATTTCCATATAGAATTGATACATCTGTGTATTTTTTTATATATTTCTAGATATTTTTGTATATATTCTATATTAAAAATATATATAGAGAGAGAGAATATATATTCTATATATTCTATATATTCTATATATTTTTTCTATATATTCTCTATATATTCTCCATATATTTTCTATATATTCTCTGTATATATTCTCTATATATTCTCTATATATTCTCTGTATATTCTCTATATATTTTCTATATATTGTCTAATATTTTCTATATATTTTCTATATATTCTCCATATATTCTCTATAAATTCTCTATGAATTCCATACATATATTTACATGTGTTCTATATGGAAATACAGACTATATTCCAGATAGAGAAAGATATATTGGGAGCACGGATACATTCCCAATATCACTTAGGAATAGGACCCTGCCTTGAGATCTCATTAAGAAGCTGCTTAAATGGAGGAATAATGGGAGGAATCTACCCCCAGGAAGAGCTTCGGGAAAACGACCAAGAGCTCACCCTCCCTCCACACAAACTGCTCTTGCCAGGAACAGGAGGGAAAAGATGCTCAGCTCAGAACTTCCCTCCCTGGTAAAATATTTAATAATAAACTCAGAGGAGAAGCCAACTGTCTCCCTTGGATGTGGTTTTCATTCGGAAGTTAATGGGAGTTTTATTTCCAATCCAAAAAATCTATTTTTTTTTAAATTATTATTTTAATTTATTTTTTTTTTCCCTAATGCCTGATGTGTGTTTTGTTCTGATAAATCCATCCTGTCACGGCGAATCAATTCCAAACGGGATGGACGCGGGGATGACACCCGTGTCACGCTCCATCCCCCTCCAGCCACCCTTTCCCGAGGCTCCCTGGCACTTTGTTAATCGATCCCGGCCGAAAAACCGGGAATAACATTTGGAAAACCCCCGAGCGCCGCAACGGCCGCGTTAATGCGTTAATTCCCACGATGCCTCGGCGCTTTGAAATCCCGGGAAAAGGAAAATGGGGGAAGCTGAAATGAGTCCTGTGAAAAGGAACAGGGCATCATTAACGCAGCCGGATCCGTATCACAGGCTGCAGCAATTATTCCCGGGTGGAACACGGCAAGCTGTGAAGAGCTTTCATTACCAGGGGTGCTCCAGGTCCCTCACCTCTGGCCAATCTCCCGCTAAAACGGGCATTTTCTGCACCACGGATTCCAGCTCCATTTAAATCCATAATTGCTCTGATTGGGGGGCACACGGAGCACGGGGAATTCATGACTGAGAAATCTATTAGGCAATAAGTTGGTTACTTTTAGGCACCTTGAAGGCAGCTCGCCTCAGTGGCTGCCCGGCTCGGGGCGCGGGGTGGCTGGAGGTGCTGATTTCCAGCGGCTGCGATCTGCCCCGGCTCCCCTGCACCTCAATTACCTCCCTGGGTCACCAAGGGGGAATTCAATCAGGGAAGCAGCCCCTGGGATGCTGCTTCTGCCTTGGAAATGCAATTCCCTGCCGCCGGCAAATATCCCCTTTCCAACCCACGGTGGATGTCGGATGGGCTTTCGTCGGCGTTCCCCAGGCCGAGCAGGAGGTGTTTGCTCCAGGGGTTCTCAGGCGTGGATCAGGAATGATCCCTGCACCGGGATTTTCCCTCTTGTATCCCTCATTCTGTACAGGGATGCTCAGGTGTGGATCAGACGTGATTCCTCCATCATTATTTTTCCCATTCCTGTACCCCATGTTTTCTCCCAGGATGCTCAGATGTGGATCAGGTGTGATCCCTCCATCCCTATTTCCCCTCTCCTGTGCCCCATCTTTGCTCCAGGGATGCTCAGGTGTGGATCCGATCTGATCCCTCCATCCCTATTTCCCCTCTCCTGTATCCATGCCTGCTCCAGGGTGTGGATCAGGTGAGATCCCTCCATCCCTATTTTCCCTCTCCTGTATCCTGGACCGTGTCTGCTCCAGGGTGTGGGTCAGACATGATCCCTCCATCCCTATTTCCCCTCTCCTGTATTCCCTGCTTGTTCCCGGGATGCCCTATTTCCCCTCTCCTGTATCCGTGCCTGCTCCAGGGTGTGGATCACACACCATCCCTATTTCCCCCTCTCCAGTTTTCCCCCCAAAACAACCCTTTGGAAACCAAACAAAAACCATTTTCACCCCTTTTTTTAGCATTCCTTTGTACCAAAACCCGTGCATTCCCCACGGACGCAGCACAAACCCCCCGAATTCCAGCGCTGCCGTTCCCACCTCCCCACCAAACCCTGGGTGAGTTGTGCATCCCGGGGTTATCCATTCCCTGGGGATGCTGCCGGAAACGGGAGACAATAGTCTATTCTGCTCTTCCTCCCCATGCCTGGATCCGAGTGCCTTCCAGGAGTGCATTAAATGATGCGATTAACATCTGTCACATGCGCTCCACTCTCTCTTTCAGCCTCTCCCGGGGGAAGCAGCCGCACGTGCAGGGAAAGGGTTTGTTTTGGTGGATTCAGATCCTTTTTCCAAGCTCTCAGAGCACCGGGGGAAACAGAAGATCCGCGGGTGAAGGGTCCCGTGGTTGGAGCAGGATGGGGGGGATGGAGGATTCCAGCCAAATCCCGGTGTTTGGGGTGATGGGCTGAGCCTAAAGCTGCTCCTGGGGTGAGAGGGGGTTTTGGGAAGATGCTGAGGGGTTGGAGCAGAGGCAGCAGCAGCATTCCATGATTCCCACAGTGGGATGGCCCTTCCCTGTTTATACCCAAAACCCCAAAGCCCTTTCTGGGGGTACGTGGGTGTAGATTTCTCCCATTGTTCCTAAACAATTTTTAATGAGGTCTCACGGCAGGGTCCTGCTCCTAAGGGCTGCTCTCCCTTCCCTGTTTACACCCCAAAATCCAAACCCTGCTGGAAAAAACACCCATTTCCTGCACGTTTCCATTCGCTCCTGGCAGGAGCTGAGACTGGCACCTTCAACCTCCAACCCAACCTGTGGCTGCTCCCAAAAAAACCCCGCATCCCGTGTGGACTTTGGGATTCTCCCTCTTCTCCCCACCCTGCAGCACAAAGGACAACCCCTCAATTCCCCAAAATCCACCAAAATCGACACCAGCAGCGACGCTGTGACACCACAGGGGCAGGGCTGCACCAGCATCCCGGAGATGGGACGAAAAAAACCCCATTTAGGGGGATCAACCCCTTCTGTGGGATTTTTTTGGGGGAAGGAGGGGAGAGAAAGGATGAGGCAGCATCTTAGCAGGACGGGCAGGAGGGATGGGATGCTGCTCCCACAGCCAGGATTCCTTCTAATTGATTTCTCACGGTTTGGTGGCTCCCGGCTTTAATTACACCGCAAATGTTTGCCGATGCAATTACGGAGCACACGCCATAAAGCTGTTCCAAGGTGTCACCAGGCCATGGGGTCTTCATTTCTTTCTGGCCTCGAGAGGGAAAAACAGAAATCCTGCTTCCTGCCCAGATCCCTGGGGATCAATCCTAATCCCAGGGTGGGTTTCTTTGTGGCTGGGGGGGTTGGTTTGGATTTTTTTTTTCTTTTTTTTTTTTTTCCTTTCGGTTTAATATATTAGAAAGGAAAAAAAAAATAAAAATGTGCCTTGCAGCAGCTCGTCTGGGGGTGAAATAATCCACTCAACATTCCGATTATCAGCTAATGCACATTTGCATTAGAATGGGTTAGAAGAGCTCCTGGGATGGAGCAAGATCCCCACGGATCAGCCGCTGGCCTTACACAGAAAAGCCACGGATCCTTGCCCCGAGCACAAAAACGCTCAGGGATGCCGTGCCAGACAGAGCATTAAATATGTGGAATATAAAATAAACGTGTTATTTTACAAGTTGTAAAATAATACATTCAAGTGTTGTTAGATATAATGTATTGGAAGCTGTATTATATTTAATAAATGGGGAAGATAAAATATTGTATCTAATATGTTGGGAAAATACATAATGCATTACTAAAAATTATAAATAAATTAAAAATTAGATCGGGAATAAATGTCATTTATGTGAGATTATTTGGAAGATAGATGTATTCACAATATTCTTTGGGAATAAGACCGTGCCACGAGATTTCACTACAAAATTTGGGAATAACGTTGGAGAAAAAGCCAAACTGGTCAGAATTAACCAGGGCAGCTGGTCCTGAGCCGTGCTGCCAAATCCTGGCGTTCTCCTAAAGGCTTGGAAGTGCCTCATGCCGGGATTCCAGCCACAGCCCCACGGAACCGTGGAAAACCAGCAGCACCCCTTGGCTCCGGCTCCGCGCCCATCCAAGCTTTGAACCCCCAGGACACGCAGGAGCAGCGGCCTCATCCCGGGCCAAACGGAGCCGAGACAAAACCCGCGGGGTCGGAGCAGCCGGAGCGGCCCCGGGAGCGCCGCAAACCCTGACGCTGCACCTTTCCCACCTCAGCTGTCAAAAATGAAGCCATCGCCCGTGACGGCCCCCGCGGAGCCTCGTTAAAAATGTGACGCTTCCCTAAGGCGAGCAGGGCAGACACGGCCAAATTAATGAGGATGTGACAGAGTTTGCGGGGCGGATTAGACTCCTCTTCCCCCGGAATAAACCTGAGGATGGAGGGAGAAGAAGGGAAGGCGAGGCTGAGGGACGGCCGGGGGTTTGGGGAGCGTGTGCGCTCACCAAAAGAGCAATCCTGTACTTGTCACTGTTAATCAGGCGCGGGGACAGGCGGGGAACGCTCGGCCCTGCCGGGAAAGGAAGGGAATTCAAGCTCCCTGCCCCACGGATCCGGATCCGGCCTCCTCTGGATGCGCCGTGCCGGGAGCAGGTTTGCAAACACGTCCTTGCAGCTCTCCCACTTCGTTTCCCCATTGGAAAATAAATAAACATCATTGGGGGTTTTTTTGGTTTGGTTTAGTTTGGTTTGGGTTTTTTTGTTCCTTTTTTTTTTTAATCTCTCTTTTCCTGCTTATTCTTTGTCCAATCTGGAAAGAAAAGAAATTCCAGCAAGAAGCTGGGATAGGCTGGGGGCATCTCCAGCTGGGCAAGGGGCACCTTGTCTGCGTGACAGGGAAAGATTTGCACCCCAAAACCCCACAGGGCCTAAAACGTGGAGCATCCACATTCCTACTCCAAAAAACTGGGATTTGGTACCTCTGGAAGAATCCAGCTGATCCCACCGGAAATGAGGCTCTCAAAATGCCCAGCCCCTATAGATTTAACCCTACAGCCGTGTCGGGAGGTGAGGGGACACCTGTGATCCTCTCTCCCACCATCAACAGCATTTGAGGGGATCAGGGATTTTGGGAAAGCACTGAGAGGGTCCTGTTTGAGGGCAGCTCTTCAATCCCAACCCCTTGAAAGTGAAATAAATCTCGAAACAATCCTGAACCAACCCCTCGAGCCCAAACAGCAGCGAGATTTGGGAGCCAGTCCAAGCTCTGCAGCTTAGGCCCATCTCCAAATATCTCCCAACAAGTTTATTTATGGAAAATAAAATCAGTCCAAGATGTTCACAGCTCAGGAATATTTAATGCTATTTGGTGAGAAAGTATTTCCAGCGAGGAGGGAAGCGCACGGCTCCCTGAGCCCGGCTCGCGGCATCGCACCGGGAACGGCGCCGGCCCCGACCCACAGCGGCCACCCCAGAGCCCCGGACTGGTCTGACGGGATCAAAGCCTCCCTCGTCTCGTTCATCCCAATCCTGCTGAATTAACTGGCTCTGGAGGCCGGGATGAGCTGTGGGAAGAGGAGGAGCTGAGGGATCTGCGAGGGGAGCGCTGCCCCTGGGTGCCACCGCATCCCTGAGGAGGGGACACCTCACAGACCAGGCCCTTTCCCGGTACCCAGGAGCGGGAAGGACGATTTCCCTGCGTGGGAAGAGGAGGGAACGGCGGCACAGTGAACCCAGATGATGCTCAGACACAGATCCCCCCTCCCCGATGCCCTTCTGGCAGCCAAAATCCCGGGAGCCGCGGCCACCTCGGCGCTGAGGTCACGCACGGAGGTCACGCGTGACACGGAGCTGTCTGCAGGGCCAGCCCCGGGCCAGGGGCAGGCCGGGGGCAGCGGTGATGGGAGTCACTCTAATAGACACCTGTCACCTGATGGGGAGCCTTAATGCGTCCCCCTGATCCCGTGGAACGTCGCCCCGATCCCGCGGGACACGGACGAGCATCCTCAGCCACATCCCAGCTGCCACCACTCGCTGGGATGTCACCTTGGCCAACACAGAGCAGCCAGGGAGGGAGGGACAGCGCCGGGGCGAGGCCTGGACTTTACAAACAGCTCTAATATCCCTGGAAAACGTCTCCGAGTCATGCACCGGGTTGGAAATGTCTCCCATTATAACCGTGAGTCATCCGTGACTCAGTGACATTTCTGGAATGGAAAAGCGCTGGCTGGCCCAGCCCTGCGCTGCCCCTCTCGGTGGCCACGCCAGCACTCCAAGGCTTAGTTCCGATCCTATTTCCCAAACAAACAACCCCCCGGAGCCAGCGCTCCCCAGCCGGGATGTGCAGCCTCTCGGGGACAGTCCCTTGGGATGGCAAGTTTTGGATTCCCACCCCAAGGGGTTTTGCTCCGTGTGGGAAAAGCTGGGATCCAAGCCTGACTTTGCCACTTGGGACAGAGCCAGGTGTGGTGGTGGCAGCGGCCGGAGCAGCCCCAGGGATGTGATGAGCAGGGTGGGATTTCCTAAATCTTCATGTTTAAACGTAAAATCCCTACAAATAAATAAAAACAACCATAAAATAAATTAAAGCAGCTTCCAACAGCTCAGGACTGGCACACACAAAGCCAGGGTCACGCTGCTGCTGCTGCTGCAAATTCCTGCAGGAAAAAGGGGCTCAGGAACATTCGGACACATCAGGGTTGGAATGGTGGCACCGGTGTTTCCCAGGGACAGGCATTTTCATTAAGGCAGCTCTCATCACTCAGTTTTATCCTGGGAACAGCCAAATCCAGGGCAGGAAACACTTGGTGAACTGATAACCCTGGATCACACAATTATTTCCCCCCTCTCTCCACGGTGCCTTTACAGCCCGTTATTAAAGCACTCGATTTTAGAGGCTGGGAGGAAGCTGCCCTCGGGGAAGGCACGGGGCCAGGAGGCTCAGAGGTCGGGATGATCAGAGGTCGGGATGATCGGAGGCCAGGATGATTGGAGGTCGGGATGCTCAGGGGTCAGGATGCTCGGAGGCCAGGATGCTCAGGGACCAGGATTCCCAAAGGCTGGGGTGCTCAGAGGATGGAAAGCTCAGGGATCACTGCTCCCAGGGGTGAGGATGCTCAGAGGTCAGGATCCTTGGAGGTTGGAATGCGCAGGGACCGGGATGCTCAGGGATGAGGATATTCGGAGGCTGGGATGTTCAGGGATTAGGATACTCAAGGATCAGGATGCTCAGGGATCAGGATGTTCAGGGATCAGGATGCTCAGGGATCAGGACCCTTGGATGTCAGGATGCTCAAGGATCAGGATGCTCAGGGATCAGGATGCTCAGGGATCAGGATACTCAAGGATCAGGATGTTCAAGGATCAGGACCCTTGGATGTCGGAATGCTCAGGGGTCAGGATGTGTAGGGATCAGGATGCTCAGGGATCAGGATGCTCGAGGATCAAGATATGCAGAGACCGGGATGCTCAAGGATCAGGATGTGCAGGGATCAGGATGCTCAGGGATCAGGATACTCAAGAATGAGGATGTTCAAGGATCAGGACCCTTGGATGTCAGGATGCTCAGGGATCAGGATGCTCAGGGGTCAGGATGCTCAAGGATCAGGATGTTCAAGGATCAGGACCCTTGGATGTCAGGATGCTCAGGGATCAGGATGCTCAGGGGTCAAGATGCTCAAGGATCAGGATGTTCAGGGATCAGGATGCTCAGGGATCAGGATGCTCAGGGATCAGGACCCCTGGATGTCACAATGTTCAAGCCCAGGTGTGACACCCACATTCCCCAACACCCCAATCCCTCCCCGCAGCGACGCTGCCCGCGGGAACCCGGCACAGCCGAGGCAGGACCCGGCCCCAAAACAGAACCAACCCCTTGCACCGGGGACTTTGGGACACCGGGAAAACCCAGCTCGGTGCAGGAGCCTTCCCTGCACATCCCTCTTTGCCACCTGGCGATCGCCGGCACAGCTCGGCACCCGGGGAAGGCTCCGGCGGCGCCAGGACACATCAGAGCAGAAATAGACCCGGAGCCGTCGCCCCCCTCCCCGTGCCCGCCGCCCCCTTTTTACTATTATGTCTGAGAGGAGCCGTCTCTCCTGGTTTTTTTCCCGATGATTTAATCGCTTGGTGATGAGGGCTGCCTGGCTGGGATACAACTGCGCTCTGGGCATCGCCAAAAGAAATGGGGGATCTAAAAAGAGGAGGAAGCATCAGTGGCAGCGACGCTGATTGACAGTGAATGAAATGAAGCGGCCAAATTCCATTGGCGTGGCTTGAAAATCCCGGGACGCTGCCGAGAGCTGATGGCTCCTTTCCTAAGGTTTTGCCAGAGCTGGCATTTGCCTTTCATCCTCGTTTAATTCACTGTTTGGAGGCTGCCACGGGTTCGTGTGTGTGCGTGGCCGGGTTTGAATTGCACGGCTGCCCTCGTGGAGGAGGTTTTGTTGTGTGCTGAGGTGTGCAAAGATGGGGCAGAGACTTTCACCCCGTTCCTCGGGCACAGCTCGGCCTCGTGGCCTCGGACTCTTGGGAAAAACAGCCCTTGGAGTGCAATTCCTACCCTGGATGCGGGTGATTAAATGGTTTATAAAGGATTGTCCTGGAAAGGCGGCGTCTGTTGGGGCTTGAACTCCAAGTGCAGCCACTGGCAGGTGCCTGGGTGGGACATGGGTGGCGTGGTGAGGATGCTCGGAGGCTGGGAAGCTCAGAGATCAGGATCCTTGGAGATTGGAATGTGCAGGGACCAGGATGTTCAGGGATCAGGATGCTCAGGGATCAGGATACTCAAGGATCAGGATGCTCAGGAGTGAGGATATTCAGAGCCTGGGATGCTCAAGGATCAGGATGCTCAGGGAGCAGGATTAGGATGTTCAGGGATCAGGATGCTCAGAGGCCAGGATGCTCAAGGATCAAGATGCTCCAGGATCAGGATGTTCAGGGGTCAGGATATTCAGGGATCAGGATTAGGATGCTCAAGGATCAGGATGCTCAGGGATCAGGATATTCAGGGGTCAGGATTAGGATGCTCAAGGATCAGGATGCTCAGAGGCCAGGATGCTCAGGGATCAGGACGCTCAGAGGCCGGGATGCTCAAGGATCAAGATGCTCCAGGATCAGGATGTTCAGGGGTCAGGATGCTCAGGGATCAGGATATTCAGGGGTCAGGATTAGGATGCTCAAGGATCAGGATGCTCAGAGGCCAGGATGCTCAGGGATCAGGACGCTCAGAGGCCGGGATGCTCAAGGATCAAGATGCTCCAGGATCAGGATGTTCAGGGGTCAGGATGCTCAGGGATCAGGATTCTCAGGGGTCAGGATCGGGATGCTCATGGATCCGGATGCTCAGGGATCAGGATTAGGGTGCTCAGGGATCAGGATGCTCGAGGATCAGGATGTTCAGGGATCAGGATCAGGATGCTCAGGGATCAGAATTCTCAGGGGTCAGGATCGGGATGCTCATGGATCAGGATGCTCAGGGATCAGGATTAGGGTGCTCAGGGATCAGGATGCTCAGGGATCAGGGTGTTCAGGGGTCAGGATTAGTGTGTTCAGGAGTCAGGATTAGGGTGCTCAGGGATCAGGATGCTCAGGGATCAGGATTCTCAGGGGTCAGGATTAGGATACTCAGGGATCAGGATGCTCAGGGATCAGGATTAGGGTGCTCAGGGATCAGGATGCAGCCTCTGGCAGGTGCCTGGATGGGACTTGGGTGGCATCGCTCAGGTGGGGACCCCACAGGGATCCCCCCTCCTCCACCTGCAGCTTTCCCTCTCCCCAGTGATGGATTTTGCCGGGAAAACCGCGCGTGTGAAGGCCGCGGTCACTGCAGGTGCCAGAGCGGCTTTGCACACCTCTCCTCTGCCCCGCAGCGACATTCCAACAAGAGAAACACAAAAAGTAACTAAAGTCCTGTTTTCCAAACATTCCTTCGCTTTCCAGTGGGAAATCTCCCTCTCTGCCTCTCCTGGAGCAGCTCATCTCACGGATATCCCGGGAAAGGCCGGACTCCCACCACCAGCCCAGCAGCCAAACTGCTCCTCTCCCCAAACTCCAGGAGCTCTGCTTCTCCCTCACGGCCAGCTCCCCACCCAAATTCCCAGGCTTTTCACACCAGCTGGAAGAAATCCGGCAAATCCCTCGGCTGCGCATGACCTGCCCCTCCCTGAGCTGGGAGAACCCCCGGGAGCAGCGAGGGCAGGACCAGGTCCAGCAGCTGCACCACAAACCAGGGCAAAGCCTTGAGCAGAACTCAGTCCTGACCCCCGGAGCTGCCAGACCCGGGATTATCCCCCCCAAAACAGCCGGGTCCAGGCAGGAATTTAACGGTTTTAGTGGAGGAAAACTCTGGTTTTGTAAATCTGGTGGGTGCAAGAGGCTGCTGCCACCCCGGGCTCATCCTGGCTCTGCCATCGTCCTCCCTCTGGGCTGGGAGTGCTGGGGAAGGGGCTGGGCAGCATCTCGGGGGGTGCAGAATTTTGGGGGCTGAAGCATCTCAAGGGGCTGCAGCATTTTGGGGTCTGCAGAATTTTGGGGGGCTCAGCATCTTGGGGGGCTGCAGGATCATGGGGGACTGCAGCATTTTTGGGGGCTGCAACGTTTTTGGGGGGCTGCGGAATTTTGGGGAGCTGCAGCATTTTGGAGGGCTCAGCAGCGCAGGGGACTTGGATTTTGGGGGGCTCAGCATCTCAGGAGTCTGCAGCATTTTGTGGGGCTCAGAATTTTGGGGAGCTGCAGCATTTTGTGGGGCTCAGCGTTTTTGGGGGCTGGAGAATTTTGGGGGGCTGCAGCATTTTGGGGACCTCAGCAGCGCTGCTGCCCCCGCCTCTCCCCTCCTCTTCCCACTCACCAAATATTTGCTTAACCAGGGAATTCCCGCCTCACTCCCGCGGGCTCCGGCGCTGCGGGAAGCGTGGCAGCCTCCAGCATTCCCAAACTCTGGAAAACCTCTGGAGAGAAAGCCACGAGGCCCCGCCAAGGCCCGGCGTGGAGGTGACAGGCCCTCGCAGTGGGACACGGACCCTCTGCCCGGTGGCTTCACCCCGGGCTGTGCTGGAGGCACAGAGAGCACCGGGAGCCACCTCCCCGTGCCCCCGGTGTCCCCCGGTGTCCCCCGGTGCCACCAGGACGCGCCGTCCCCTCGGCCACCGCCGCTCCCGGTCCCCCGAGCGCCGCCCGCGACGCGGCCGCTTTGATCCGCCGCTTAATTCCCATTAATTCCCGCTTCCCATTAATTCCTGCTCGGGCTCTGAACCTTCTCGCGGAGATGCCGAGATCAAATGCGGAGTTAAGAGACAGTCGGGCGAGGGGAACATGAAAGGGACAAGTTTTGTTTCAGGATTCGAAGCCCGGCGAGGCGGCGCCGGGGAAGCGGCGGAGCCGCGAGCCGAGAGCTCCCTCTGCTCCCGGAAAAAACCTTCCAGGATTCCAAACGCTCCCAGCCTCCTTCCCCGGCCCGGCCTCGAGGCCCTGCAAACTCGTCACAGCCCCGGGGGACAAGCACAAGCTGCTCCACGGGGAAATGTTTGCTCCAGGGGATGAGTTGTTGATAGAAAAGTGGCAGGAAAAGGATAAAATGGCCACAAACGCCGCGATACCCCAAAAATGCATCAGCTCCCGCAGCAGGGGAGACCCCCTGGGTGGAAAATATCTTCTATAAATCATAAATATCTGATTTATCCATTGATTAGAGGCGGCCCACGGCAAATGGCAGCACTTGGAGCTCCCCTGGGATGGGGGAAGATGAGGGAATTTCCATTTCCATCGTTTGGGAAGGGAAATAAACAAATTCCAGGCCAGCAAAGGGGGATTTGGGGCAAAGCAGAGCTCGGCACCCAGACTAAAGAGGAAAAGCAGGGTGCAGAAAATTCTCGCAATTCCAACGAAAACGTGTTTTATTCGAGGAAGCAGATCCATCTTTGATCCCGGATCCCAAGAAAAGCAATATCCAGGGCTGTGATAGCCCATCTCGCAGGGAGAACGAGTTATTAAAGCACAAGATGAATGGCTTGCAGCGCAGCTAAGTGCTCCAGTTAGGAGAAAAATAGTTCTAAACTTGCTCTTTGCCCCAAAACACATTCCTCCCCCTCATCCCCGGGCCTTGGTTCTCCCCTCGGGTGAAGCGCCTCATTTTTTTTCCCCGGCTTATCAAAATTCCTGAGGGGAAATTTGAATAGAAGTAAAAATAAGGTGAATTTAGATGGGTGGTGACGGTTGGGTTGGGTTTTTTTTTTATTTTTCTCCTCCCCTTCCCCCAACTTTTTTTTTTTTTTTCTTTTTTTTTTTAAAATTATTAAAAATACACACGAGGAATAAAAATAACCCGGATAAGTTCAGTTGTGGGGAAGGAGGGAGGATGGAAATGAAGGAACGTTCTCGTGGAGAGCAGCGCTCCCGAGCAGGGTGCCTCGCCCCGCGCCTCTGCTCTGCATGAATAAATAGGGATAAAAATGTAACACCACACTCACAACTCCCATCCCGGCACCCCCAGAGGGCTGGAGCAGCACAAGCCACCAGCGTTCCTGGATTTTGGGTATTTAGAGGAAAAAAAAGCACCCAAATGGTGATTTTGGGGGCTGGTTTGGAGCCGTGGATGCGGTCCCAGCTCGGATATTGAGGCTGGTGGTGCGAATCCACGGGGGACAGTGGGAAAGGAGGGAATTTTCCCCAAATCGTGGGATCTTTCAGGCTGGAAAAGAGCTCCAGGATCACCGAGCCCAACCTCGCTGCCAGCACGGAGCACCGAGTGCCACATCCAGGTGTTCCTTGGACACCTCCAGGGATGGGGACCCCAAACCTCCCCTCCCAATGTTTAACAACCCTTTCCACGAGGGAGTTCCTGCCTGAGCCTCCCCTCGTGATGATCCCACGAGCTCCGGGAGCGCTCAGGATCAGGCCACCTCCTCCATCAAGCCCACAGCAACGATGTTTTCCTCGAGTCCAACACCGAATCTCGTCACCAAAAATCCCTTTTCTCCCGACATCCAAGGAAACGGGGATGCTGGGAACTCACCCAGTGACTCAATTAACTTCAAATCTGTGCTGAGAGGTGAGACCAACCCGGGCCACGACCCCCTGAGCACCCCGAACCCTCCCGGCGAGGCACCCGCAGCACATCCCAGCACCGCGGACTTTTCCCACTCCTCCAAATCCATCCATCCTCGCTTTTTCCACCCCCCCGGCTCAGGCAGGATCTCCCGACCCCCCCCTCTCCCCAGCACGGCTGCCTGGCTCCCCGTTACACAACCCTGCTCGGGAGATCCTACGTGGGCAGACGTGGGTTTTCCTGGGAATCGACAACAGCTCTCGCTGCAGCTCAGCAGAACATGAGCATCTTACATAAACACCCCGCGAGTTCCCCTGCGTGGGGGGCTGCCCGCAGCCCCCCGGGATGGGAGGGAACGCTGGGAGCCGCCTTTTCCCCCCCCCTTCCTCATCCCCATCCTCATCCTCATCCCGATTTTTTTTTTTTCCTTCTCTTTCAACCAACCCAAACCCTTGTGGGGGAAAAAGGCAGCGCTGGAGCGCTCGAGAGAGAGAGAGGAGAGAGAGAAATGACTCAAGTGTTTTGTAACTTGTCACATTCGGAACTGCAATTTGGAGGCAGGAAGGAGGGATCCAAAATAGTCGCCCCAAGCCCGGATTGTATAACCGAGATCCCCCCCCGCTCCTCTCCTCCTCCCGGTCCCTCCCCTCCCGCCGGGAAAAGGGAAAAAAAAAAAAAAAAAAAAAAAAGAAAAAAAGGGAATTTCTGCTGCAGATTGGCAGCTGGAAAAAGGCAGGCGCGAGCTCGGGGTTGTCACAGCGCAGGAAGGAGCCCCCAAATTGGGAGGAATTACTCATCCATGGAAAAAAAAAAAAAGGCTCCTGTGCTGGCGGGGAGGCACCGGGGAAGATGCTGCAGGGGAGGAGGGAAGGCTCCCGGCGATGATGCTCCGAGCCCAGGGGTGAGGCTGAGCTCCCCGGGATGCTCCCCGGAGTGGGAGGTGATGTTTGGGAAGCGCGGCTGGAGCGGCAGAGCAGGACGGAGCAGGATTCCCTGCCAGGAAGGGCCCTGGCAAGGGCTGCCAAAGGGCGTCCGCTGCCAAAACTCGGGCTCGGAGCAGGCTGGAGGCATCCCAGATGCCGGAGCCGGGCTGGGAGATGCTGGGATAATCCCACGGGAGGGTGGCGGCAGGGTCAGGGTGTGTTCGCCAGGCCAACACCTCTCCCACAGCTCCCTGCCCTCCACCCAGCACCCGGCAATTCCCAATTCCCGGATTTTTCATCCCAGAGAAACCCAGGAGAGCCTGGCTGCTCCCAGAGCCCTCTGAAAATCGGGGAGAGCAACACCTGCCTGGAACGGGGAGAGTGGCGGAGCAGAGACCCCCCCGCAATCCACCCAGCCCAGAATTCCAGAGGCTCCGGTGCCTTTTCCAGTCTAATCCAAGTCCAAGGCCAGAGCTGCGGGGCAGGGGCCCACCACGGAATCAGGAGGAGCTGGGGAGGCTGCTGAGGGGACGAGGAGGATGCCAGGGAGATGAGGAAGATGAAGGGAAGCCATGCCCAGCTCAAACACGATTCCAAACCCCACAAATTCAATTTCCAAGCGCCAGGAGCATCGGGAGGAACGTGCCTGCTGCTATCAACCCTCCTGCCCACCCAAAACGCCATTAATTCCTTTTGAAAAAGCCCAGGCGGGTCCGGGGGATGTCAGGAGACACCACGAGGGTGACAGGTCCCCTCGGGGCTCATCGATCTGCCACCGACCACCCCGTGCGAGCTCTGAAACCCAGACGGGCTCTGCCTCCGGGCTCTGCGGGGGCAGCGCTTCCTGAGGGTCTCCTCGAAAATAAATCGTGGAGTTTACGGGATGAGGGGAGGGATCTTCGCAGCTTTTTCTCCAGTGTCGCCTCGGCTAAAGGCTCTGAAATTCCGAGTGCCCGATGCCCACGCTGGCACATCATGGACTGTGGCATCCCAGGAAAATCCCGAGGATGGGGCAGGGGGAAAGAAGAACTGGGTTGTTTTTGAGGGGTTCGTCTGTTTCTACAACACAGTCTGGCTCTGCAATTAATAAAATTCATGGAAAATCCCCATTTTTTATGCCAGGTGCATCCCTGCAGCTTTGGGAGTAGCAGGCGAAAATAAAGTGGATATGAAGTGCTTGCTCACGCAATAAACCGGGACAAAAAGGCCCAAATTCCCAACAAATTCCCAACTGGAGCACGATCACACCTTCCCCAGGGTATTCCAGTGGAATCCTGGACAGCCCATGGCACACCCCATGCTCTCAGACACAGCAGCTCCCATTTCCACCAGTTAATTCCATACAAAACATACATCTGCGGGAGCAGCGCAATTATCTCTGGGAGCGAAGCGTTGATGGATGGAAGTTTTAATTACCAAACCTCCCCATCCTCCCCCATGCACAAAAAGTGCATTTCCTGGCATGTTTATTTCATAAGAAAACATGGCCAAATTCCATGTTGGTGGAACACGTGCACGGGGCACGGCAAGGACGAGAGGAGCTGAAAAAATCTGGTTTGTCACCAGAGCTGGAAATTTCAGTCCCTTTGATCTCCCTGCCTCCAAAGCTGCTGGGGAAGCAGAGAGGAGAGGGCAGCACACGCAGGGAACGTTATCCCAGCGTGTGGAGGGGCTCAGGGATGGATCCCAGCTCCTGCCTCTGCACGTGCCGGGGCCGTGGAGATTGACAGCTCCACTCCCGCGCACGTCCCCATCCCTGATGTCCCCAAAGACAAGAGCAGCGCAAGCCTTAATTCCCACGGACAGGGCTAAAGGGTGCCCCTGTCACCCATCAGTATCATTTAAGGCTTGGGAAGCGCCCAATTCCCGTCGGGAACGCCCGCTGGAGCTCCGTGCTCATATCAGCCTTAATTTCATTTGGTCCTTCGCACCGGCGGCGGCTCCGCGCGTCCCCCGCGGAACGGTGACACCGAGCGACGCTTCCCCGGCCCCGCCGGCAGCGGGATCCGGGTGCTGCCGCGGCACGGGAGCCGCGCTCCGCTCCAAAACCTGGCCGGCATCCGGCAACAGCTGCAGCCTGTTGGAGCCCAGTGTGACACAGGTTACTCATTCCCAACGTAAAGACGTGCGGAGGTTGAGGTCCCCCCCTCCCTTCCCTTCGCGAGCAAATCCTCCAGCAGGAATTTTCCCCCCTTCCTTGGAAATTCACAGCCAACCTGCTAATGAGTCTTTGTGAAACTTGTGCCTTCTTACCTCTAATTTTACAGCCTGTTCGGATTTGAGCTCTGTGGACAGCCTCACATTTGGTTGGGAATTATAGGCTGAGTGGCTGTTCTCTCCTATTATTGTGCTGTCAATCTCCTATTAGCACATTATAATATGCTACACTGAATGCATCTGTTCCGTAGATCACAAGTCCTAATTGTCATTTGTTGAATCACTTTGTCTTAGATGATTGTTAAGCAATTATTTCACCCAAAGCAGCTTAAACTTTGATTACTGTATAGTGTTTACAGGGATCAAAGGGAAAAAAATCAGCGGCGCCTTCAAACGTTTTTTTTTTTTCTTTTTACTGCCGGAAAACCGAGGAGCGAACGGGAGATGCCGGCGCACGGGGATGACCTGGAGGTGGCTTCCCGGCCCTCCCGCCTCCAGGGGAACGTTGTTTGTCCAGGATGGTTAAAGGTCCGGCGAACGGCGAGGTCGGGAGACGGATGAGAAGTGACATTCCTGCCAGGATAGCTCATGGAACGCCGCTCTCCCGGCGCGCGGCACCAGCTGCCCGCCGGTCCCCTCCGGTGGGACGAGGGCCCGGTGGGGGATGACACCCCCCTGGGATGTTGTTAAACCTCTCCAACCCTTCCCATCGAGGGGAGAAGCCTCCTGCTCCTCCAAAGGATGGGAATTCAAGCAGCGCTTGGCTCAGAGGGGTCACATCCCGAGTAAATCCCGCATGGAAGCGGTGGGGGGTCAGCAGAGGACAGGGCTGAGGCAGCACGGAGAGCCCTCAGCACACACATTCATTTTGGCTTTGCCACCCCGCTCTAAAGCCCTCAGAGAGGCCCTCTGGAAGCTCGGATCCCTCACATCGTTCCCTCTCTGAAGTGCGGGATGCTGGAATGCCACGGAGCGCTCCCGGGGCATGGGAACCCAACCCAGCGGGGCCAGAGGGAGGGAGGGGCTCATCACCGGGGGCTTGGGCTCATCCCGGGGATCTCGGGCTGACAGCTGCGGGGAGGAATGTTGGGCCATTGTTTCTGAGGAGCCCAGACAGGATTGAGAGAGGGAGAAAACCACGCTGGTGGTGGCTCCTCAGCTCCAGACGGCTCCACGAGCCAGCAGGGATACACAAACTGTCAGCAATCTTCTGCTTCGAAACCATCCTCGGAAACCAGGCTTGGATGGAACCTGAGGGCCACAAAAAGGTCCCTCCCTGCCCGGCCAGCTGCCCCTTGTCCCCTCCTGCCACCGCTGCAGCACCTCCGGCCCGGGCAGGAGGAGATGGAGCAGAGCTGCCCCTGCCTTTGCGAAGATTAATGAATTTCCTCACACCAGCGATTGCCCAAATAATGGGATCCAGCCCCCAGAGCGCAGAACGCCGGAAAACCGAGGAGCGAACCCGTCCCCAGCCAGGCCTGTCCCTGTCCCCAGCCAGGCCACCAAGCACTTCAGAAAAGGGGACAATCGGGGACAAAGCTGGGATGGAACCCGAGTGGACTTCCCGCGGATTCCTGGGAGCAGCTCCTTCTCCTTCTCCGGCTCCTCCCTCCCCGGGCTCCAATTCCCAAGGGCACAGCAGGACCCCTCCAGCCCCACAGCAGCGCCCCTGGGTGCTGGTTGTGGGTCCAGGCACAAAAAGCTGCTGGGTGGAGCTCAAAGCCACCCCCGAGGGTCTCATCCCACGGCTCCCACAGCTGGGGGGGCTTTTCCAGCTGCTTTCCCAGCATGGAAATGCCTTTATCCCAGTGAGCTGTGGAGCAGCAGGAAGGAGCTCAGCTCAGGGATGTGCAAATTGGCTGCTTGGAGTTGTTTCTTCCAAAACCAAGCTTAAAAAAAGTCCAATTTGGGGTAGGAACCCTAAAAAAAAACCCCCATTTTATTTCTAGATTTTGTCTGGGGAAGAAAAAAAAAAAAAATCCAATTCCTTCCCATATCCTTAAAAACCTGATGGCACGGCCCAAAGAAGCCTCGAAGGAAGTTGTCAAACCTCGGGATGAAAACAAACCTGGAGGAGCAGGTAAAAGGTAGCGGCTCCAGCGCAGGTAAATTGCTTTTTAACGAGGAGACAAGGCCCATCCCTGGCATCTGCCGTATGTTTTTATAAAGCCCCGAAATATGGTTTTCAAAGGCCAGTAAATAAAGTTCCTATCGATTTGATCTCCGGCGTAATCTGTTTTTCTGTCTGCCACCCCGAGTGGTAATAAAAGGGAATCAGGGCACGCGGCTTCGGGTTAATGCAGCGATCCATCACCGTCGGGGGCTTTGCTGCGCTGCGCAATCCACAAACTGCCCCAAATTGGTGCCGGGGCCCAATTTTCTTTTCCAATTTATTTTTGCTTGAGCAAAGCAATATCGAGGCAGGACGAGGAGGACGCGCTTCCCGTCGTTCCAGATGTTCTCCCGCTCCCCCGGGCTGGGAAAGGGCCTCCGGCAGCTCCTCAGGTGGGGATTTTGGGAAGGTGCTGTGGGTGTTTGGGGTTTTGAGGTCCAGTGGGACCCAAAGCGGGATTGGGATGTGCTCAGGAGAGTTTCCCAGTGAGGGTGGAGCATCCCAGGGCTGATGTCCCGTGGATGGAGCGTCTTGAACATCCCAGAGCTGCATCTCCAATGGATCAAAGATCCTGAACTTCCCAGGGCTGATCTCCCATGGATGGAGCGTCCTGAACATCCCAGAGCTGTATCTCCCATGGATCAAAGATCCTGAACTTCCCAGGGCTGATCTCCCATGGATTGAACATTCCAGGGCTGATCTCCCGTGGATGGAGCACCCTGAACATCCCAGGGCTGCATCTCCCATGCATTGGCCATTCCAGGGCTGATCTCCCATGGATGGAGCATCCTGAACATCCCAGGGCTGCATCTCCCATGCATTGGCCATTCCAGGGCTGATCTCCCATGGATGGAGCATCCCAGGGCTCCTCTCCTATGGATGGAACCTCCTGATCATTCCAGGGCCTCATTTCCCATGGATTGAACATCCTGAACATCCCAGGGCTGATGTCCCATGGATTGAACATCCTGATCATTCCAGGGCTGATCTCCCATGGATGGAGCGTCTTGAACATCTCAGAGCTGCATCTCCAATGAATCAAAGATCCTGAACTTCCCAGGGCTGCTCTCCCACGGATGGAGCATCCTGAACATCCCAGGGCTGATCTCCCATGGATGGAACATCCTGAACTTCCCAGGGCTGATCTCCCATGGATCAAAGATCCTGAACATTCCAGGGCTGCTCTCCCGTGGATGGAGCACCCTGAACATCCCAG
>VZRS01009015.1:75909-92743 GCA_013398055.1 Ifrita kowaldi | reverse complement strand
AATAAAATATATTAAAAATAACTATACAAGATGATAGTTTGCATTTCAGATTTCAATAAATAATTTTAATTAAAGAAGGATTATTGATTATTTGCAGGTTAATTAAAGAACTATCATTTGGCTTTCCTTAGCATTTGCAGCATGCAAATTATTTGCAGACAAGCTACATTTTAGAAAGGCAAGCCTTGCCTCCTAAAAATGTGTATCAGCCAAAGTATTTCCATGATTCAGATTCGCTGCCAAGACCTGGACATCCTAACAATGGTATACATTTAGTTGGATTGTCTTCATTAAAGCCAATATTTCCTATCAGGGTAACATTAGTTGACACACAGTTTTACACACCTCAGAGTTCACTGGAGTGCAGTCTAGAGAGGTGTGCTTCTTTTTCAATTTCTAGTTCCTTTTTGGCAGGGATTTATCCTTCTACACTATTGAAAATTATTTATTGGAAGAGTTGCCTATAAAGCATTTTATAGACCTGATTCTTTGATGGTTTTATGTTGACTGATGTATGATAAGATAGCAAAGCAGAAGTGCCTGGCAGAGGAGGACGTGGTTAAGGGAATGCAGTCCGTGTGATAACAGGTGAGCGCAAAACCAGCTCGGCTTTGAGAATGCAGGATGAATCTGAAATAAACGCAGGATGAATCTGAAATAAATGCAAATATATTGGTGTTTGTGAGTGACCACACTCTTATGGTGCCACAGGCTGCTGTGAGGCCGTGTCTAAGCCAGCCTTTGGAGCGAGAGTGCATCAAAGCCACACTCAGTGTTGGTGGTGTGTGGGGTCACAGCCGGCTCTGAGCCACACCGTGCCTCGTGTCACCTGTGCTCACCCCGTCCTGAACGGGAGAGGGCACAGGGGACACAGACACCAACAAACAAACAAACAAATAAAGTCAAAGCCTTCTCTAAGAGGACAAAGCCAAATAATAATAAAAAAGATTGGCACTAGACACAGCCAAGAAGAGGGCAAAGGGGTTGTGAAGCCTTTGCGTGTCTGCACATGCTAAGATGATTTTCAGCCCTCTCAGGCTGGTACACTTAATTCTTTTTCTATTTGTTATTCTATTGGCAACCAGGCTCCTGCACCATGCATTTGTCAGCGTTGAATTGCATTTGCTTCGTGTCAGAAAACCATCTATAAAGGCCTGCTGCTGCTTTTTTGTTGTCATTGTTTGCCACAGCTCTGAACATTGGGAGCACTGAGTGTGCAGGGAGTATGGGGACAAGTCTGGGGAAATTTTAAAGCTTCACCGAAGGGAGGAATGTTGCTTTTGAACTTATTAAGGAGTGATTTATGTGGGGAATTTCTGGGAAGTTGGCTTTTTGGATCTTTTTTGCTTTCCTGGAAAATTTTGCCCTTTCCAATATTTCTCCAAAAAAGAAAGGACTGCCTGCAAAGTGGGTATCCTTAACTTTCTGAAAGCTCCTTTTGCCTCAGAGGTTTCTGTCTATGCAGAGTAGCACTTCCTAGTGCTACCATGTTACTGAGGTTTGGTAGAAGATGCTTTTAGTTCTGGATTTGAAAAAGAACAAGAATTTGTATGACTCCAAATACTGTCAGGCCACCACATATCTTCTTCTGTGAACATTTGGTAACGGGTCTAAGAATGAGCTGGTCCGTTATAGAGAAGAATCAAGACAGTGAATCAAATCCTGCCCTCACTGCTGCCAAGAAGAGTTTGCTTACTGTCTTCAACAGGCTCCAATTTTATCCTCATATTTTTTTCATAGGAAAAAAGGCTGCATTTTTTCGTGACTGAATGTCAGGAGGTTTGTTTATGGCGTGTGGAGCTAAGCTCGTGTTTCAGTCCAGGCTTAGCAATGATCAAAACTCTCTGACAAAATAAAACAGCAATAGAAGGCCTTTGCTCAGAGCCACTAAAACCACCCAATATTCAGGAATCAACAGCGAATTAACTTCCATAAAACTACTCCCATCAGCCTACTGCCCACAACCAAATTAATTCCAGGATCTCCGTGTGCCAGTGTAGAGTTGATGTCCAAAAGCTTGAGACAGCCTTTGACACCAAGTAACTTGATCCTGGATATTCCCTCTGTCTTCAGGTGAAACTTGATGTTCAGAAACTGAAGAGAACCAAGCAAACCCCCTGTTTTCTCTTTAAGAACCATGAGAAACACGTCAGTGTCTGTCTTACACATTGCGCGCCGCAAATTCCGGTTGCCCATTTAGCAAGCTCATACTGATTAGTCCAGAAGTGGATTCTCCTTGTGCAAAAACAGGTAAAATCAATTAATGGTGTAATTGGGATGCTGGAGTTGATGCAGCCACCAAACAGAAACACCACACTCCTCCAAGGATTGCATCACAGTAGAGGAAAAAGATGTTTCAGAATTAAACGGAGTCCTTTAATCTTCACAAAACAGCCCCGGCTTTTCAGGTGCTCTGAGAATACCTAAGCAGACAGTTTAACAAATTAGATCTAACAAATCTTTTTTTATGAAAATGAGTTGGAGACATTCTATCAGAAGGTTTCCAGATTGCTTTTTTTTCTCTGTAGTCCCTATACTTTGGTGTTGTCTTTAAGAATTAGGATTTTTTTTTTCCCTTATCTGAATGTATGGAGAAAAGAAATATTGATTTTAATAACTGTATTACTTGAAAGCATGCCCACATTCAATTTACCAAAATCAGATTCCCTACCTACTCTGAGCACACAGTAACAACGTGATTCTGTTCTAAGGAGCAACAGAAACACCAAATGAAACATAGATTTAGTTTCTATTGAAATCATTGTAAATATTTGGTCACTCATTCAGCAGATTAATTTATACAAGTACATACACCCACAGCATGCATGTAGGAATCGTGGCACCTAAGAGTGGTTTGGGTTGGAAAGGACCTTGAATGATCATCTCATTCCAAAACCAGGAGCTGCCCATGGGCAGGGACAGCTTCCACGAGCCCAGGGTGCTCCAAGCTCCATCCAACCTGGCCTTGGACACTTCCAGGGATGGGGCAGCCACAGCTTCTCTGGGCACCCTGTAGTCTCTATACAAATCCAAATTTACCTTCTTTTGGGTCAAAAGAGTTGCCCCAGTCTTGTCACTACAGGTCTGGAGCTGGATATAGATATGCAGAATATATAAAATTCCATGGAAACAAATGCACGCCAAAGAAAGAATTTGTGGCCTCTATCAATATCTATATATTTTATATGTAATAAAAATAGACAGAACTTGTTTTCTTTGTGATTATGGCATTTAAAGAAAACCTTCTGCGCTCTCGTCTGGGAGAAAATGTGGTAAGTAAAATGTTAAGTTAAAAAGGCATACAACTAAAATGTAGGGAATAAACACCTGTCTCCCCTGTAAAAAACAGTACCAGCATTTCTAATGTTCCTTGGGTTGAAAGAGGTTTAAAATGTCTTTTTTTCTCACTAGGTTATTAATTCATGAGATATAAGCATTTCTCAGACTGCCTGAGCAGTGTTTTCTTCATTCCTGCCCATCACACATCTTAGAAAATCTAGGCAATACTTGCATGAACAATATTTGCATTGGTAACTGTGCCTGTGCAGAGTGGGGTCCTGAAGTCCACACCTTCAAAGGTGATCATGTACCTGACTTCCACAAAAAATCCCAGTGAAATGAGTCTCTCACAGTAGATATTTCAAATGTATGGGACTGAAAAAAAGGGATTGATCTACTACACTCATGAATTAATCTCCACCTAACAATTATTTAGATTTGAACTGTATGAAATGGAGGGTTTCTTTATTTTCCCCTAAAATAAAGCAAATACATGTAAGAAGGTGGTGATTCACACTGCAAGTGGCATTTCTAGAAGCTCCCATCTTTCGTACTAAAAATGCTTTACCATCTGTCTCCTTCTCTCTTCGCTCATTTGTTTTGCCGTCTGCAGAATGTCTATTTGCTGTTTGAAGAAAGAGCAAAGTTGGCATGAGGAATGCAGAGATCCTCGTTCTGCAGACACTCTCCACCTTCTGCCTCCTGTCCCCAGAGAGAGCTGCTTTTGCATGGAATCACATGCTCTGGTGATGCAGACCATCAGTACTGACACAGGCTAAATATAACTCAAACACCAGATTGCGTCTCCTCTCAAAGAGTTCAATAACTAGTAAGTGAAAACTCTTTGTTTTCATTGTGTCCAATTCCAGCTCAATATTAAAAAAAAAAACCAAACCCAAAAAACAAACCAAAACAAAAAAAATCCGGAAAACGCCCCAAAACAAATCCCACAAAATAAAAACCAAAAATCAGCAACAACAAACCACTGATGGTTTTTGTGGTTTTTTCCATTTTTTTGTTTGTCCTGCTCTCATGGACACATTTCTTCAAAACTCCCTGGGGCATCTTCCTCCGAGCAGGTCCTTCAATAACACCCACATAAAAACTACTGCGGAGTAAAAATACCTGTTGCAAGCACCTATAAACAACCACAGTTACTACTGAGCAAGTAAGAACTAGTTGAATTAAATAGAGGCTATGTCACACTGGCACAAGCAATGGGCACAGAAATTAGGTGAGTCAAACCAGAAATGTATGGATTTGTGGGGTCAAACCAAAAGGAAACATTCCATTGTGAGCAAGATAGCTTGCCTTGTGTGAATATCAGAGTTGATTGCAAGCTCTGGCTTTTCATCAGAGTCTGTAAACTCAGGCATGCACAGCAACAAGAACACTGGGAGCTTAAGAAATACTCTCTACTTGGCTTCTTAAATGGCAGTGAAAAAAACCCATTACAGGAGTTATAATACTGAAAATGGGAGATGTGTGCGTGTGTAACACACAGGAATGGTGGCTTGGCAGGAAATAGGGTCATTTCCCACAGTGTGACAGATTACTCTTGGCATGTATATTTATTAAGAATATATTTATTTAGAATATTCACAAATGTCTTTAACTGCCTGTTTGTCATCTTGCTAAAACTGTAGCCTGTGGAACCCTGTTCAAACAGGATTTCAGCCTTCCTCACTCATCTGCCTACAACATAACAAGGTTCTTTCCCCCCTCCCCAGCTATCAGACTGTTGCCCACACGCAGGTTTTGGTTATTTCATCTGTCCACAGTGAGTCAGCAATGAACTTGGTATTTTAAACACAGTTGCATCCATGTTGGGGTGGAATTCAGCAGCCATCTGGTCCTCGGAAAAGGAAGATGCTAGCAGTGCAGAGATAAATCAAGGAAAAATATAAATAAGTATTTTAAAATATTTTTTTTAAATAGACTTTTTTTTTTTTGTTTAAATTTCTCTCTTAGAATGGTAAATCAGAATGCTTGGTTTTAGAATAAACAGTTTTTTAGAATAAACAGAACAAACTGCAATTTCTATTAGTGTTCAGATGGGAAGACTTCATCCAGATGAAGACAAAATTTAACATCAATTTCAAACCTGCAAGCAATTTGCCAGAAACACAAGTAAAACAAACAGAACTCTGCCCCTCTAAGCCTCTGGTCTGACAGGAAACCTCCTGATCAGCCTTTAAACACGAAAACATGACCATGGCACACAGGATAATGTTTTTCTCTGGAAAAGCAAACCATTTGGGAATCAGCAGAGCAGCCGTGGTGAATATGCAGGGATTGGTGAGGATTTGTGCTTGGAGTGTGCTAATGAACAGCAATCCATCAGTGCAAACATGCAATTTCTCAGTCATTACCTGTACATTTACATCTGATTTCGTATCTTGTCAACATCGAGTCCAAACTAACTCAGAGCTGGAGAAAATCTCCTTTGGAGACTCCTCAGTAGGAAAAATAGCCAAAATCTTAAAAGAATGGAAAAGGGCACATGAATGTTCACTGCCCAAGAGCTGTTCTGCTGAAGGCTCTGGTAGTGAGCTCCTTCCTCGGTAGGACAGCCTGACCTGTGTCTGCCTCCTGCGTGATGCCTGAACTGTATTTCTGTGCCTGGGCCTCTTTTAACCTCTGCAAATGCCAATTTCTTTAAAGTCTCTGTAAAGCAAAAGTGACAGAGTTAAAAAATACTGACTAAAGCCAGCAGATATTGAAATTCTGAAGGCAGATATTTACCCTAAGACTCTTTATTCCTGGGAAATAATCCTAGCAGCAAGGGAAGTGGGTAACAGATGGGATTACAAACACTAAAATTCATCTGCTGACAATAGACGCGCATAATAAATGCTGTAAAGATTTTATGAACAGTGAAGATCTTACAGTCTATAGCACAGGATAAAAACAGCATTAATATCCCCAAGAATCCTGAATACCTTCTCTCTTTCTGATGCCATCCTACAACTACAGAATCACAGGGTGGTTTGAATTAGAAGGGACCTCAAAGCCCACCCAGTGCCACCCCGTGCCACAGGCAGGGACACCTTCCACCAGCCCAGGATGCTCCAACCTGGCCTTGGACTCTTCCAGGGATCCATGGGCAGCCACAGTTTATATTAACATAAAAATTATATTAAAGCAGAGAGGGTTTTTTTGGGTTTGTAATGTTTTCACTTTGTTTTCCCCCTCAATTTCATGTGTAATTACAAAACTAAGATACTCACTGAAATAAAATATGCCGAAAGAATCCAGTGTTTCTTTAAGTTGTGGGTTCTTAGAACTAAACTACTGTAATTCTCAATTGGAATATGCAGATATCTATAAAATACACCACCAAAACTGCTTTGCACTTGGGTAAACCATTTTAGGCGTAATTAATTTTAACCTCTTTATGCTGAGTTTTGTACAGGAACAGCAAATCCATTTGGTGAAAATTCTATGGCAAAACTAATTTTTTTTTTCCCAGAAATCAAGATTTTCAGGGAAAAAGTTGAAGCTTGAGTCTTCTGTCATATCACGTCCTAACTGGTTAAACTAAAAGTGACACAGAGATGAGAAAAAAACCTTTAATTATATTATTTTTGTAAGCTGTGTAAAACTTTCTGGCCATGAGAAAAAATAATTATAGTTTTCATCTTTCCTAAGAAGAATAACATAGGAAATAACAAATTTATCTCAAATGATCCCACGTTATTATGGAAAGAACAGTGGAAATAACATAGGTAAATGTCATTTTCTGATAAATTGCCAAAACAAAACAACAAAACCCAAGTAACAGCCCAAACACCCTAATTAAGTAAATACATTGGCAAATGGATATTTAAATTCCATTTAAATAGCCATTGCATTTACCTACAGTCACTCCACTTAAATTTCTGCAAACTTGTTTTCACTTTTATGGAAATTATGGAAAATTTGAATTTTATGTAATGAAAATTTCCATCCAAAACTCCTATAAATACTCGGAATATTTATTTTATGAGCATAACTTATGTTAAGAATAATTAAATAATATTTGAGCACAGAGTCAAGCCTAAGGCAAAAATGTTATTACTGATACCCAGAAAAGTCTAAAAGACAGCAGGAAATCCACATTGTAAAAACATCGCATATATCTGGGAAAAAATAGCTGTTTTGACAGTTTGGTTTTATAAAAGAGAAAAAGTACTCAACCATTTCATTATTTAAAAAAGAAAGCTTATTCTTGAAATTGGTAGACTTGTTTTAATTGTTGTGGGGTTTTCACCTATAAGAAAAAATATCATTTTGATTGCTCAATAAAATAAGAGCCTCTAAGCTCTTATATTTAAGGGTTTTTTTCCCTGATAGGGGATGAGGATCACATCTGCACCTGACATTTCCCATGGAAATGGTATTTCACTTTTTGTTGAGCTTTTAACATTATAGTCATCAAATTTAATGTCGTTTGTGACACTCGCTCACGAGTGAGACTAAGGAAAGCCTGCAGAAAATGTACTTTATTAAGGAAAGTGGTTTGTTAGCCTGGAGAGATGGAGAACTTTCGCTTCCATGGATTGGTTCCTCATTTCTTTCTTGTAGTAGGTAATCTTTGGCAGACACTTGGTAGAGCTTGTTTCAGTATTCATCCAACAAATTTTTCTATCATTTTCCTCTAAATTTCAAATGATCTGAAATTCAGAAATGGTTTGCGGACTCCGATTTTATGGTTCATGTTTACAGAACATGAAGTAGTCCCCGTAAAACCACCTGTAAACAAAATGACAAGGCCTTGGTTTCTGAACAATTATGGCCCAATCTTCAGGAATTCTGGACCGAGGGGCTGGAGCATGTCCAGGGAAGGGAACGGAGCTGGGGAAGGGGCTGGAGCACCAGGAGCAGCTGAGGGAGCTGGGAAAGGGGCTCAGCCTGGAGCAAAGGAGGCTCAGGGGGACCTTGTGGCTCTGCACAACTCCCTGACAGGAGGGGGCAGCCAGGGGGGGGTCGGGCTCTGCTCCCAGGGAACAGGGACAGGAGGAGAGGGAACGGCCTCAGGCTGGGCCAGGGGAGGCTCAGGGTGGACATCAGGAGGAATTTCATCATGGAAAGGGTGGTCAGACCTTGGCAGGGGCTGCCCAGGGCAGTGCTGGAGGCTCCATCCCTGGAGGTGTCCAAGGAACATGCAAGCATGGCACTTTGTGTTATGGTTTAGTGAGCATGAGTGTCTGTGGTCAAAGGTTGGACTTGATGGTCTGGAAGGCTTTTTCCACCCTTAACGATTCCATGATTCTGTGATAAGTGATCCCACGGCTCAGAGTTCTGATTTTTTTTCCCCCTCATGTGACACTTTCTACAAAGTTGCTCTATGGCTTTGAGCTCAGCACTGGCACTTCCCAAACAACTTCCTGACGAGTTGTTTGTCCACCCACTCCCTGCAGTTTCTCCTTGGCACTGATCCAGGTGACCTTTGATGAAGTGCCAGCAGGACAGGGACCCACCCTCTCCACCGTAAGGACAGCCCCAGCAACATCTTCAACAGGTTCTGAAGCTGTACCTCCTAACTTTACACATTCCTGTGGGCAGCAGGACAATTTTGGTATTTAAACAAATTAAACAAACCTATTTACAATCTAAAGCATAAAGCTGAGGTGTACTAACACTAACACACCTTAAGTATGATTTTGTGTTGTTCTGGGTAAGAGCTGTGTTGCACAAAACCACAAGGTTGACATTCATGATGAAACTACTCATTAATTTTTTTATGCAGTGCATTCCATTATTTCACTCCTTTTCCCTGTGATCAGCGTAGAAGTAACTGATTTAAGATTGACAGATAGATTTGTTTGTCTCCCACTCTTTTGCAACATTTGCTTCCTAACCCTCCTGTTTCCTCTAAGGCATCATAGTAATATACATGACTGACAGAAATTTCCCATTAGTTGAGCTTTTAATAAAAGCGGGATCTTGACATATTTACGATATTAAGGACCAGCATTCACTTTTTCTTTTTCTTCTTTTTTCTTTTTCTTTTTTTTTTTCCAATTTACACACCAGATTGGCAGAAGAGAACTTGTAGTGCCAGTTCAAGCCCTGAATCCATTCTTACATTGCCTGCCTGTGAACTTGAGGAAAATGTGTGCGAAATCTTTTGTTTGCTACCAAACTCTTGCATTCTGGAAGGCATGAAAAGAAAACAAAAAGAATAACACTGTTAAATGCCATTAAAGCACTCAGGATTATGGATTATTGGGCTATTCGGGATGAATCTATGAATCTTTTGCATTTTTAATGATTATCCATCATAGTCAACATAAGTCTTCTGTTGAATTCAAGTAACTTTGGCATCCTGCCAAAATCTATGTGAAATTAAAATTAAAGGCTTGAGCTAAGAGCGTATCCATCTTGATTAAATAATGTTAACATATATATATGCATAAAAGTATAACATATATATATATGCATATCTCACTGAACAACACTTAATTTTAGTCACTCTTGGTGTGGTAAGAACTTGGAGGGCTGTTATAGTTCCTGTAAACATTTCCTAATGCAAATCAATGTGACACAGCAATCCACGACAATGAAATGTTTCGAACTTCAGCGCGATGAGTTCAGTCAGAGACCTTCGAAAGGTTGGGTTGGGTTAGGAGATGGAAGTTGAATGACAGTGCAGGAAGTGAAATACTGGTTCTGAAAAAGAATAAACGATGGGCTCCCTGAAAGTACAGATTAGCCTTAACTCTGTAAGAATCAGCAAATCAGAGAAACATGGAGTGGTTTGGGTGAGAAGAGACCTTAAGCATCAGCCTGTTCCACCCCCTGCCATGGGCAAGGAATTTTCCGTGAGAGACCATGTGGCTGTGGAAAATTACGCTCACCTACAGCTTGGTGCAGTCTTTATGATTCCCTGTGTTTAAGTTAAAACCCCATGGCATTTTGTAGCTGCCAAATTGAAATACTAACTCCAGAAGTACTTTTTAGGGGTGATAAGTTGTGGTGGGGAGTCGCAGTAATTGGGTTGGCTTTATATCAGAAGGGAAGAGCGTAAGGGACTTCCCAGCAAAGTGCAAGCTGAAAGAATCTCAAAGAACCTTTGGTTTGCTTGTTTGGGGTTTATTTTAATACCTGAGCATACTTTCATACATTTCATACACTGTTTTATAGAGAAAATTTCATACACATTTGGAAGTCTTTTAAACTGTGAGTTTATGTAATGCTGAAAAACATCATCTATGTTCCAGAACCTTGGAAGAGCTGAGTTTGAAAATACCTCTGGACGCCATCTGGACCTGCCCTCCCACTGATTCCACCACCTTTCTGGATAGCCTGTTTGCATATTCAAATGCTCTCACAAATTAAAAGGAAAAAACAACCCAACCTGAAATTTTCCATCTGTTTAAGCAGAATTTTCTGTGTTTCAGCTCGTGCTGATTTGCCTCTTGTCATGACACTGGGAACCACTGAGAAGAAAGAGTTTTACTACTTCTATGCCACTGCCCTCCCATCTTAAACCCAGGGACAGGATCCCCCTGAGCATCCTCTTCTGCAGGCTGCTTGGCCCAGCTTTCTCAGCCTCTCCTCGCATGGCACATTCTCCAAATCCTAAACATTTTGTGGGGCTTTGCCAGACTCTCTCCAGCGTGCTGATGGCCACCCATACTGGGAACCCAAGAGCTGGATACACTCTTGCACTGCCCATTCCAGGCTTGGACAGTCTGTTGGCAAGGATGGTTTTGCTTCACTTAGAAAGGTGGATTGTGTCTCATCCTTGGTTTCCCTATGGGCGTCATCCATCCATACAATATTTACATTTCTAAAAAATAAGCTGAAATATCGTGGACCCCCACAGTACAAGCTAAGAATAGCTCACAAATCAAAAGGCCTTATCTGTTATCTTAGAAGGAGTTTAAACCCCAGCAAATTTCTAGAAGAAGAACCCTGCTTGGAAACTACACGAGTGTTTTCTGGTAAAAACAATAATAAGAACAAATGCAAGGAAACAGTGTGTGAAATTGCTTCTGGTATTTGATCATTCACATATATCATGTGAAATGATGAGGCTCCAAGCAGGAGGGAGAGTTCAATGCTAAAGGAGGCAGGGAGGAGAGGAGAGTTGTGGGAATGAGCAATAACTATAGTTGTGGGTATTTTACTTTTATTTTTCAACACTGAAGCTGCAGTTAGACTTGCCCTACTATTACAGTACCATGAAAGATGTTAATCTGAATTTGGGAATGGGTGGTAGCTGTGGACACAGACAGCTGTCTTAAGTGTAGTGAGAAAAGGTCTGAGTTTGAATAAAATGTGACCCTAGTGCTTGAAAATAGAGCAAAGCTCTAAATGTTGAAATGCTCCAAAGCTTGAAGATTATTAATTGCTATGTGGTCATAGGTTATTAATCGCTATATAGACAAATTCATTTAAGTTATGACCTTTCCTACAGAGGTGCTGACCTTTCCTACAGAGCACCTCCCACTGAGGGAAATGAGAAAGCAAAGCTGTTTTCTCTCCCTACAATCAAAAGAATTACCCATACGATAGTTCCCAGATAATGATTTTTGCTACAAGACAATAAAACATAGACCATTCTCCCTTTAATTACTTTTCCTATAACATTTAATGGACAAAAGCACCTTCTAGAAACAGTTGGTACCTTGAGCAGATTTTTCTTTTTCCTTGTTTAGCATTGTTACTATTAATTGGTGAGACCATTTTCTCTCCCAGATCTTCTCTAAAACATAATTTTATTTCTTCTTCTGACTGAGCAAGGTGCTGAAAATAGGCAGAAGAAGAAAGGGAAAAGTATCTTTTTATATAGTAGTAAACAGAAAACTGCATAGAGTTTGTGCTCAGTCATCAAAGGGGGAAGCTGTCGAATCTTTCAGAATTGAAGTGAAAGAAAAAAAACAGCAGAAAGATATCACTGAGTCAAAAGGAAAAAATCGGTAACAAAATCCTAGAGGTTATCTGTGATCAGCTCCTTCTTTTAATGCTTTATTCAGTCCAGATCTGTGCCAAAAACTTTGGGCAAAAATTATTAGAGCCATTCCCAATGTTTTCTGCAGAATAGAAAATAAACTTGTAATTTTTGTGCTGGAAAATGACCAAATCCTATTTGGTTTTCCTGTTTCTTTTCTTAAACATATTATCGGAAAAAAAGGTAGTACAAATTACTTATCATTATATCAAGCGGTTTATCTTTTAAACATAAAGGTTTTGTCATTAATAACCCTGCAGTTACTTGTGAAACATGGAGAAAAGCACTTTTTCAAATGTATACAATTTTCCTCTTTCTACTGTGTGTATTATTTTGGTTCTGGGCATTTAGATCCCTGTCCTAAAAGCTACAAACAACCAAACCTGACATCCACACTGTGTTACAAAACGGAATTATTCAGATAATCAGATAAAACCAACAGAAAGTATTTTCCCAGTGTTGCACTTAGTTTAAATGAGTAAAATTAGAAAAACAATGAACAATAAATAAGTTACTTAAAAGTTGTTTAATCAGATAAATGCTATGCAGTCAGTACTGATGGCTATTGTGTAAATCATTTATCTTTTGATAATCACAGTAATTGTTTCCTAAAATGTCCAGTGTTGGAATTCTCATTTTGCTAGACAAATGTACATGGGTAGAAGACTATCAGTTTTAGCAAGCCATAATATAGACTGGCAGAACTCAGAATTAATCACTATATTCCCATGATTGTCTGATAAAATTTGTATTATGCATAGTTATAAATATCCATAATTGCATTCTCATTTCCATTTAGGCAAATAAAAGACTTTTTACCATCAAGGAAAGGTATTGTGAACTGATAACGGAAACAATCTGATGTTTATTGAGAGATGGCAATCAGGAGGTGTGCGAAAACAAACCCCTTTTTGAATATGCATGAATGTGGCTTGAGTATCAGAAATTATCACTTCAGCTGTAGAAGTTTAATTATCAGAACAGTTGTTCTGTCAGCCGCAGACATGCTGGGATGGTAAAAAGCGCTTTGAGAGCTGATTTTTTAGTGAGATGGTTTGTTTTGCCTTGTCCATGTTCGCAAAGAAATGTGGAAGTGCAAGACATCCCCAAAGCCCCCCTCTGGCTACGTAAAGTCCTTGCGGCAACGAGTGGATCTGGAAAGAGCTTTACCCACCTGCTGTAAGTGCAGTTCTTCCCAAAACCACTCAGTGAAAATTCCACTCACTATTCCAACGGCTTCGATCATTCCCGAGCGAAAAAACTTCAGAAAGACAACCTAATTAAGTTTAATTAAGGAAGAAGAAGCCTCGGGCTTATCTGGTTCTTGGTAAACGTTGTCTTGAGACCTGATGTGTCAATGCCGTGCATTGATGCTGGTTTCTGATAGGATTTTATTGTATCTCCAACTGTTTCGAGATAACTCACTGACATCAAAGTCTCTTTTCCTTTGGGGGAAGCAATCTTTATAATTGGAAGCACTTTGAGAGCAATCATCCCAATACAACATCTCCAGAGTATCCAAAGGCTGTGTTCTTCCACTTGACTGCACGACCCACTTTGCAAACTCAGGAACATTTGGAGGCCTTTCCACACGTGGTACCAACCTCGTAGCAGCAGGCAGTGTCCTTAAAGGGGTTGGAGCACGTTAGAGTCAGAGTTTGGGGCAGTTTACCAGACTGGAGTAAAATCTGTAGGTCAATAGGGTTCATTTTTTAAAGCTGCTTTGGGTAGGGAAATTCAGACTAAGAAATTTTTTTGTATATACGTACACACAAACATATTTCTTTATATGCCTGTATTTATTTATACACCAGAAACACTCCTCTTGGGACCAAAATGTCTACAGTGTAGAAAGGACTGTCCTCAGGAAAGCTTTGGGTTTTTTTATAGAAAACTGATTGAGGCAACCTGGGACACTGCAGAATGACAACAACTGGAAAGGAAAGAGCTAAAGATGGCATTAATAAATCCATGTGGAGCAAACACCAAGACAGACCTGAGCCTAAAAGGTCGTGCTTTGAGAGAGGCACATGGCACTGAGAAAGGCGGCAGAATACAGACCACTGCTAAAACAGCATTAAACAAACTTTAAAAAAAGGTTATGTGTAGTTTTGGTCTTGTACTGAACAACTATTTGTATTTAATTGCACTGTTGCTGGAGTAACGCTGACTTCTTACCTCCTAAAGTTTGCCTGCTGGGGAGTTTAACACCATATAATTTATCTCCATTGTCATTATGGGATCAACAAAGACACTGAGGACCAGTGTCCATCTTCATCTCTCCTGAATTTCAAGGCCAAATATCAGCTGATCATTCTTCAACTCCATTGCTTATTTCCTAAAATCACGGGGGCTAACTAAACTAAAGGAGGCTCAGGTCAAATACTGAGATCAAAGTCAGATAAAATAAATTCTGTCCCAAGTAATAGTTCAAGTGGTTCAGCAATTCCTATCAGCACAAGTGAAAAACCTCGGAAGAAATTAAATAAACTGTTAAGTAAGCAGCTCCTCAAAGAGAGTAAAATCATATTCTAGAAAAGAATAGGGAGTTCTGGATAATTCACAGGGAAAATGGGAAATTTATGAAAATTCATTTACCAAAAAAATTATCCAAGGATCTGTAAAGAATCTTCTTTAGATATTTAGATATCATTGACCACCTCTGCTTTCTAAATCATCTGATTTCTGAGCGGAATAACTCCTAAACATGGAGCAGCACCGTGGAATCCTTCTGACAGCCAGCCACATACTCCTCAGAAATTCTCCTGTAGGTGATTTCTAGCAAGTGCTGGAGGTGCTGGATGCTGCACAGCTCAAGTGTGTACAACAAACAGCTCGGGGAAGCCTGTGAACAATGAATTATGGCATTCCAGCCTCGCTGTGGTGGGCCATAAATCAAGAGCCGTGGATGCTGCTGAACCAGCAATGTCCTCAACCTTGCTAAATTCCTGATGTGTAAATATGAAGACTTAACAATGTGGCCTCAGAACAAATTTCAGGGTCAAATATAACACCAAAATTATTCAGCGAGGAGGCAATTTTCTATTTCCAACCAGTGGTACCATAAATGAGGTGCTGCTATTTAGCAGGCAGCGGGCCAAATAAAATCAATTCTGGTTTAAGCACCAAGAGTTAGCAGACACTCCACACTTAGCATCTCGTAAGTGTCTTTCCAGACTAGAGACAGATTTATCTAAGTCATCAGGAGCTGTTTGATACACCTATTATATTTGGATGTCATCAGCATAAAGACAGTAATTAAGATGGTGCTTATAGAACCAACAACCCTGCTGGGAGCGCACGTCCTGCATGTTAAACAGGAAAGCCTGGACTGCGATTTCTGGGCCTTGCCACTACCCCAACACTTGCAACCCAGAATTTTAGGAAACAAAGAAAAAAAGACTGAACTAAATTAGCCAAAAATTCTTTTTTCTTGTATCCTATAAAAATAAGTAATGCGGAACAGACGATTATTATTCAACCTTATTGTGGATCTATGGAAACCTGGGGTTTATGATGTCAGGTGTTCAATTTTTTGGTGATTTTTTTTGCATTTATTTTACTGCCTGCCAATTAGTTATGTGCACAAGAAATACTGAAATCCTGCTCCTTATTCATGTTGAATTAATCAAAACTTCTAATAACTGCATGGCGTGAGGGAAAATTCAGAAAAGGAATACACAGTATTAGGATTTATAAACTGCTTGTTTTGCAGCTCTGCTTAATTATTGCCATCTAATTAGTTATCCACTGTATAAAAGGGGAGATTAAAGAGATATTTCTCCTCTCAGGAATAAAAAAGTCAGTTTAGAACTTTGAATTTAGCTTTCATTGACCTGTTGAAATTTGTTTCAGGCTTTCCTGCAAACGATTGCTTTATAGTTCACAGGTATGAACTATTCAGCACTTGTCCGCATGTCCCCAACCTTTAAAATTTGAAGAAAAAAGTTTAAAAGAAGTTTGGAGGAATAGATTAATTTATTCTACTCCCTTTTTAGGTTAGTGGCGGGTTTTTGGTTTGCTGGAATTTGCATTCTTTTAATTAATTGCACTGGGAGCTGTGCAGAGGAGAGGGGATTTGCGAAAAAGCTGATAAACAAGCAAGTAAAGCAAAAGCCTCAACTTAAAATACAGCATTAAACTTCTGAGTTCTGTTTCCTTTTCTGGGAGCAACACAGTGTGTATTTAATGTATTCATCACTCACTCTAACCTTTATATATTCACATGAATAAAAATGTATTTAGTCTGACAGCTTTTTTTAGTTTTATATAAATAAAAAAATGTCTTTTTAAATTTTCTCTGCAGCTGAGCAGAAATGCTCGTCCTGAATGCTCTTTCCTTCTAGTGGTGTCTAGATATGAATCTGATAAAAAACAGGATAAAATTGGAGCTTGTTTTGCACAGAGTGCAAAATTCATCATATTTTTCACAGGTTTTGTATTATTTTTCACTGCTGCTGTGCCTGTTTATTTGAGAAACTTGACAGTTCTGTAAAATTGTGTTATATATACACCACAAGATAGCTCAGGAAGAAAGAAAAACCAAAAAAAAAAAAAAAAAAAAAAAAAAAAAAAAAAAAAAATGAAATTGGTGTGGAGGAAAAATGTTGCGAA
>VZRS01009015.1:62088-74881 GCA_013398055.1 Ifrita kowaldi | reverse complement strand
AAAACCCAAAAGAAAACTAAGGAAGAAAAAAAAACAAAAAAAAAAAAAAAAAAAAAGAAAACCAAAAAAGATAATGTAATTGGTGTTGAGTCAAAATGTTGAGTCAAAATTAAAAGATAACTGAGATGGAAGCAGGATGGCACCTTCAACTGTCCTAACTCCATGGGAAAATCACTATTTAATATGCTGCAGCCTCTTCTTTTTTCCCAGAGAATAGTTAGAGAAATATTTTTCTTTTCTCTTTTTTCTCTTTTCTTTTCTTTTCTTTTCTTTTCTTTTCTTTTCTTTTCTTTTCNTTTTTTTTGGTTGCTTTTGGGTTTTTTTATGTCTCAAAAAATAATCCAGGTGAGAATCTTAGATTTTATTCCAAGGAGAACTTTAACTGAGGTTATTAATCTTAGTCCATGGAAATATTGTCATTCTCAAATATTAAAAAACAAGGCAGAGAATGGAGTTTCTGTCCCCTTTGTACAGGGAAATAAAAGGAAAAATGAATATGTCAACAGTACCCGTAACTGCTAAGAAAGTCCAGTTTGGGCAGCAGTTTTTACACAAACTGACTTTACAAAATACTTCCTTCAGAAGGGAACACAACCTCTGTTCAGAGAAAAAACGTTCCCCACACCCAATAAAATAAGCAGATTGCTGTTAAAGTGCTACCAAATTTCTAATAATTATGAAGTATTTTCGCGTTAAGTTTGAGAAACAGCAGCATAAACTTTGCCTGCCTGGAATAAATTTAGTTAAATTCAACGTAATGTGGATATCAGAGAATTATTCATAACCCTTACAGAGAGCTGTCTGAACGCTCTGAGGACAAAGTACATTTTCACTTCATCTTTATTCTCCTACGGTACACAAGGGCAAATGAGGATTTATGAGAGACATACATGAGGAAATAGCTTAAGTGAGCCTGACTCAACAAATATTTATATAAATACATACAAGGTTACTAACGCTGGGCTTTATAGTGAAGATTAATTTCTAGAAAGCAGCAAGAAATGAGTTTTCTCAGCCTTCAACATTGGCAGGAGTTGCTACGGTTTTTAAATGAAATCCAGCCCAGTACCTGTTTTTCAGAGAAAGGATTGTGAGGATCTGAATCGTGACTTTGTAATTCTGCGAAAAAAATCTGACAAATATTCGGTGTAAACCCCTTCCAGCACCTTGTCTGTGAGCTAACAAGTCTGAACCATTGGTTCTACCATAAATTCTGCTGATGTTCCAGCTCAGAAACCGAACTCCAAGGCTTGTGGTTTATTCAATATTCGTGTGCCACCAAAAAATGCACATTATTGCTGATACCAACCACTGAACTAACAAATTTGCAAGATCTTCCTCAGGTCTAACTACAGAATTAAAGTTATACATAGTTATAAATTACAGTCACAGGGGAATAGCAAATAAATGTTATGATAAGCTCTTTCTTCAGAGCACAAATATTTATGAGCCAAGCTCCTTCACGAAGCTCTTACAAGATGTTCTGAATTTCCTCTGTGATAACTTCCTTCATTCTCTTATGAATTTGCCAAGGAATATTTACAAATGTTGTCAATGTTTCAGAGATTAAAATATTCTTACGTTTTTAATTTATTTATTGCTATTTTGGCTTGGGCTAGAAATGAGATGGGTTCTGGAAATTTCTTACTAAATTAAGTGTTAGTTTTACTGTCCCATGATAATCATTCAAGGCTTGCTTTTTTAAAATATATTTTTGGCTTTAAATACATGATCGTAGAAGAAAGTTGTCATGTGAATACATTAATCAGTCTGTCTTCATTTGATTCTATGAACATTTAAATGGGAATAAATCAAGAGACAAGGAGATAATTATCTGACCAACATTGTCTTAGTGGCCTAGTTCTCCAGAGTGTAAGGAATTTTTTTTTTTTTTATGTATGAACACATCTTTTTGATTGGCCTATTCCAGCAAAAATACTCTTAGGATCAGCTCAAAATGGGCAGTAACTCATTTATATTTACACAGGAAAGAGAGAAGCCAATATTCACCTCGATATTTCTGTTTTCATTATTGTCAATGCTCCATCAGTTTTATAACACTTTTAAGATAAGGTAATCTGTATTTGGTTCTGTGCTATCCTGGTATAGTATCAGTTTTTCCCTGGCCACCTACTCCATTATTGTGAATATAAATATCTGCAGTATTCCAGATTTCAGAAGGCTGACTCATGCTAAATAATAAACTTTTTTTAAGTGCTTAGACTTCTGCTGAATTCTCATAAAGAATTCTCCTGTGTCCTATTTTTACAAAAGGTTTTATGAAGATTATTTGGGTATTTTCTATAACAGCCTCTTTTCTTTTTTTTTTTTTTTTTAATTTACATTTTTCACTAATCAGATTCATCAGTTTCAAGTGACATTTTCTGCAAGGTTTAAAATAGCTGTTCTTTTAAGGACTTTAACTCTCTGCCTAATTAAATAATTGTGATGGTTTTTCTTGTCAAGTTATAAATGGTAAATCCTGCTCTCTGTGTAAACAATATTATTAGATGTTTTCCTTCAAACTGGTTCAGGTTTATTGAAGTAATCTCAACTTTTCTTGCTAGATTTACTCTGTATTTCATGAACAGTTTCAATATTTACCAAAACTCTTGCAATATAAAGTTTATTTTGTCTTGGTTTTCCAAAGTGTTAAACTATGTCCTTTTATTTTAATGAGAAAAAATTCCCAACTTGCAGACATCCAAAGCAGTTCCCAGAGACAGCCCTTTGAACACCAATTCACTTTTTATTTGGCAAATGCAAATGTTTAAATCATTTTGGTACTGAGGACAGAAAAGTCATCATACAAACCCTGGTGAAGTATTTGCTGGCTTTAGGTGGAGAAAAGACAAAGAAGGACTCAAAGGGAGATGTAGAGCTGAGAAATAACTTAATTTTCCCTTCTTCTATAACAGACACTAAGCAAAAAGACTAAAAATGACTGACTGAGAATACTGGGGGTTTGAACTTGTTAACTGATGAGTTACTTCAAATACTTTTGAAAAAAAAAGGTCAGACTATAGCAAAGACCTCGAGAAGATATTATTAAACTCAATTTGAAGAAAATTTATGCTCCACACAGTGTTTAATTTGTGGCAAATTAGATGAAATATATTCCAGTAAGACAATACCTTAAATTCATGAAAAATCTTATTTAGTGGAATTAGGCCTTTTTGATGTTTTCAGTGTTCTTTGGTCCTGTCATGGGAGCTGACAGTCATGTACCGGGGAAGCACACCACAGGCTTGATTTACTGAGATTTTCAAAGTACTTCTTGAAAGTATTCAAATAAATGTCAAAAAACTCTGGTATTGTAAGTACCTACAAGGCTCTGCAGCCCACTCAAGAGTTTCCTCAGCCAAAGGCTCTTCTCATGTCTGATTGATGGATAAGAATAGATATTTGTTTATAAAAAGGCTTTTGCCTATAACAAAACACTATATTCAATTAGCTGTGTATTAATGCTTTATTTTTGTCCCCAGCTACCACATGCAAAACAAACACATCTTTATTAGGAACTCTGGGATGAAAATGCTTTGGTTTTTTTTTTAGTGTAGTGTTTCTTACTCATAATTTCGCTTTCCCATGATATTCTGGCATCGAGTATCACAAAAGAAAGTGCATTTCTCATCCCAGTTGTGGCTGCAGTTCTTGGAAACTCCAAGGACCGAGCAGAAATGTTTAACAGGTAACATTTTGATGGGTAGCCTGGCCTTGCAGGAGGATCTAGATAGATTGGAGCATTGGGCAGCCATCAGTGGCATGAAATTTGATAGGGACAGATGTGGAATCAGAGAGGGGAGAGCTGATCTCCCTGATATCCCGTGACAGGATGTGTGGGAATGGCTCAAAGCCCTGTTGGGTGCTCACAGTGTTCTACCTCTCCTTTCACTGGTGAATTCTCCATTCAGAACCATAACTCCAGAGATATTCCAGACCTTGACCTCACCTGCACAGACTGACAGGGTCACACATCCAAACCATGAGACAGCACATTTCCTGGTCCTAATGCCTCAAAGTTTCCATGAAGTCCCAGAAAGAGTGTGCAGACATTGTTTGGATTTTATGATTTTGGGTTTTTGTGAAAGCTGCGATGTTCATCTGGCACGAGAAGAGAGTTTAGGCAAAGAATCAGAGACTCACAGAGTTGTTAGTGCTGGAAAAGCCCCCAGGATCATCAAGTTCAAACCAACCCAGTGCCACTGACACGTTCACAGCTAAACCAGTGCCACAGCCACATGTTTTTTGAACACTTCCAAAGACAGGGACTCCACCACTGCCCTGGGCAGTGTGTTCCAATTCCTGAACATCTTTTCTGTGAAGAAATCTTCCCAATATCCAACCTGACCCTCCCCTTGCACAGCCTGAGGCCATTTCCTCTCATCCTCTCCCTTCTTCCCTGGGAGCAGAGCCCGACCCCCCCCCCGGCTGTCCCCTCCTGTCAGGGAGTTGTGCAGAGCCACAAGGTCCCCCCTGAGCCTCCTTTTCTCCAGGCTGAGCCCCTTTCCCAGCTCCCTCAGCCACTTTTCATCAGACTTGTGCTCCGAAACATCAATTTGAAATAGTTTAACCCTGAGCAAATACTGCTCAGCTCCATGGTAAATAGTTAAAGGAAATTTCTCTTATCATATTAATATCTACCCAGACAGCGTGGACTGTACAACTGTGCAGATCCTTGCCAGCAGTTCTTACTAGGTGCATTTAACTTAGATCTGCCCTTCCCTAGATCAGGATTTCAATTTTACACATTTAGACACCGAATCTGCAAAAACAAATCGTTCCTGGCTTGAAAGTGAAGTTTCAGAAGACTTTGGTACCGGGATTGTTCCACCTTTCGGAATATATAAATTAATAACATTCTGTGTCTTTAGTTTCTGCATCTTAACCAGCAAACCCATAAAGGCTTTTATAAATTTATGACTCTGACAGAAAACTCTCTGAGTATTCCCTGATTCTCTGGCACCATGTCTGTCACAGAGGTAAGAATGTCTGGCCTCCTAATGAGGATCCTTGCAGTACAAATCAAAAACTCCGAGAGAAATCTGAAAACTCTGAGAGAATCAGCTCCTGTAATGCTTTGTTCTCCTGAACTCCAAATAATGCTTTAATCTTGGATCGACAAATTTTTGAAGCTCTTTCTTGGTTTTAGAAGTCACATATGACTATCTTGAAGGAACATTGACAGTCTCTGTGAATAAACTCATAATGGCTGTCATTTGTTACGAAAACAAACAAGCACTTTTTTCTTTACAGCATCCTGAAGAAACTGAGTTGTCAAATAAACTAATTGGGCTCATATATCTGAGTATAAAAATATCACAGGGAACACCTCATGTCTAAAACACCGTGTGAACTGCACCATTAGACCATGGGGGAAGTCAGATATTGGTAATCCATTATGCAATATTTTCATTTTCTTGTTAGGTAGCATCACAAATATGCTAATTTTCTGCTCTAAATGTCACATTCCTAATCATGCCAGTGTGATCTATATCAGTTTTCCTTAATTTCTCTATGTTTATCTTATTTCTCATTTGTGTAGGGACAAAAAATCTAAATCCTGATGATCACTGTAGCAGCTGCTTAATTTCACTTGCAGTGTTTGGTATCCTGATAGCACTTTACTGCAGCTGATTACTGTGTTTTAATGGTGCAGTCAATTCAGGAATACTGTAGAGCAAGTGCCTTTCTATAAAACAAAAAAAAAAATCAACAGGAAAACTCAGTCTCTGTGTTCTTATTAAATCCTTCTCTTACCAATTTAAACAGCTCGCACATGCACACAAGAAAATAATTTCCGTCAAATTCTTCGAAAAAAAGGCATAGTCTACTGCTTAAATTTACGTTTTGTTCTAAAGAATCAGGATTTTTGTTTCAAGGGCTTGCAGCATCTCGTTGTTTGTATTCACAGAATTATTCCTACGGTGGAACACCACACTACAGAAAATGACACTGTCACATCGGCACTTGAGTTTTCTCATGGACACTTGGGAAATTTAAACTCTCCGAAAATGTGAATCACTTTTGCAGTTTCTGTAGCCCTGTAACGCCCCTTTTCTGCACGCATTTAAATCATAGAATCACAGGGTGGTTTGGGTTGGAAGGGATCTTAAAGATCATTTCATTGCACCCCCTGCCATGGGCAGGGACACCTTCCACTATCCCAGGGTGCTCCAAGCCCCATCCAACCTGGCCTTGGACACTTCCAGGGATCCAGGGGCAGCCACAGCTTCTCTGGGCAACCTGTGCCAGGGCCTCCCCACCCTCACAGGGAAGGATTCCTTGTGTAATATCTGACCTAAATGTGAGAACTGGGATGTGTGCATCATGTTTAGTTGCAGTTGGAGGGGGAAGACTTGGATCTCGGTTTTGGAGACAGGTTCTGACATTGTGTCTAAGCCCATTTTAAATTCGCAGCAATTCCAGCCCATGACCTGATTCCTGGTTCTCATTTTTACTGAATATCTAGTTTCTGGTTTTCATCTTGTGTGAACAACATAGTGCCCAAACTGACACATCAAATAAAGGAGGAAGTGGTAATTATTTTTGTCTTAATTATTCAAGTTTTTGTCAAGAGAACACTAGAGCAAAGTCAGCAGATAACTAACTGATGGATATTAAAGATGTTTATTTTAATCAATTTATCCAAACTTTTTTTCTGAGGTTACCATTTGCCTTGCAGCCATGTGGACTCAGAAACTTATTTCTCTTACTTACTCACTGGGGTTTATTTGATTTCAGATTGGCTTTCCCCACTTCCACAAGGGAGTGTTATTTCTGCATGAATTTCAGAGAGCGTCTTAAGAATTATTTAACAATTGGCGTGTTCTTAATGATAAACCATTAGGGAACTCTTTTCCTCCTTTGAAGATACAATATGCTGGGGAAAAGGCAATCTGTTACCACTCTCTTCCTTTGCTACTTTCTGCAAAAGGGTTGAAGGTTGGGGTTCTTGATGTTGGTAAGGTTGGGCTTGATGATCTCGGAGGTCTTTTCCAATTTTAATGATTCTGTGGTTCTGTGCCATACTGGAGGACTGGGGATTCCTTAAATGAAGACTGCCTTTGAATATTGACCTGTTTCCATGAGAATTTTCATTAAGAAATCTTCCTACTTAGTATTTCTGATTACTATTCTTTCTAAAAGATTCTGCGATTGCGTAACTTGCTGAAGCTCTTACGTCACACTGAAATAAATTGTTTTGTGGCGTGAAATACGTAACCTCTGGAACACGTGATCCTTTGTAATGTAAATGTTCTGCAGAGACAGAGTTGCTGCTGGGCCTAATGAAATATCACCTGATGAACATATTCCTCCCTGTTTTAGCACAGTAAATATTCCAGGGTCAAATCCTGACCCCACCTGCACAAATCTTGCTCACAAATGTACCCCCTGGCCTAATATTCAACAGGGATGCAAAAATCAGTCACCATCTTAACTGCTGCCAGAGAACTATAATTCAACCTTCATCTTCTGGTACATTTAATGCGTTCAATGTCTACTATTTAAAAAATAAATATTTATCAACAAGACAAAGTGTCAGTGGCTAGACGCTCATTTTTAGTAATGTGAATGACAATAATTTTCAAATGGGTTCCTAATCATTAATTCTGCCCAAAACACATCCCTTTTAATAAGGTAAATGGACAATTCTCTGTCCTTGTACATGTTTTTAGAGCAGTAGGACAGAAGCTAGCTAACATGGTTATGAAAACAGAGAAGTTCTCAGTGCACCCTTCTGTTTTGAGTTATTTTTAAAATAGGACCCTGCTTTTTATAGCCACCTTCCTAGAGAAAAAAATCACATCTAGGACAAGTGCAAACCCTTCAGCAGTGAACATGTTTGAGGCCTCAACTGAGATAAAGCATCAGGTTAGGAGCAGAAAGATGAACTGGCTGGTTTGTACTCAAGGAGGAGGAGATGGACAAACTTGAGTAGTTTCCATACATTGATGTTATTTTTCAGGGCCATCTAAAACACTGAACAGTCTCATACATTCTTCCAGGCATTAATCATCCTAAGAGCACCTTAAAATTCAACTTTGCCATTAAGTTTTATCAAGTGGCTTTTATTTGTGACCTGAATTAACATCTAACATTTGTTTCATTATAGAGTTTGCCATATATCAAGGTTTCTACATAGCTTGTTAAAAGTTCAGCCTGGCATCTGCTTTACCTGGTGTTCCAGTGATTTGCATTGGAAGTTTTTCAATAGCAAATATTTCTCAGGCAAAAAGCTGATATTAAGTCTAGAAACTCCTAGAAACTTTGGTTTGCTAAAAACATTAAGTTTCAGGTACAGGCACACATGTTGCACAGGTTGCCACATTCTGTATTTAACTCTGTTTCTGTGGTTGATTTGGAAAAATTACATGAGTAAGAGTATTTTGAAAGTAATTTTTAAACCATAAAATTAATGAAAAGTAGAACTCGGAACCAACAACTGACATTTTACTACAGTTGTACATGTTCTCTGAGTGAGCATAGACACCTCTTTTTTTTGAACAAGCTTCTCCAAATTTGCAGTGGGTTTGGGGCTGGAGCAGGGAAACATCCTGGTTTCCTTTTAGGTTGTCTGTGGTTAATGAAGTAAATACATTTCATGAAATTCATTTGTGTGTGTTCTTCCTTCAAATCTATAAATAACATTTTTTCTGTGGATATTACTTGCAGGAAGTAATAGAAGTGTCGGGGCAAGTCCAGAGATGAGCCACACAGAGGCCAGAAGCCCTTTTTCATTTTTAGGAAGTCTGAGGGAATTGAGGTTTCTTAGCTTGGAGAACAAAAGGCTCCAGTGGGATTTTATTGCAGCCTTTCAATGTGCAAAGCAGCTTTAAGAAAGAGAGTGAAAGACTTTTTACCAGAGCCTGAGGTGGCAGGACAAGGGACAACGGTTTTAAACCTAAAGACAAGGGATAGATTTACACTGGATTCAAGTCAGGAATTTTTTATGGTGAGGACACTGAAACAGAAGTAGAGATTGCCCAGAGAAGCTGTGGCTGCCCCATCTCTGGAAGTATTCAAGGCCAGGTTGGACAGGGCTTGGAGCAGCCTGGGATAGTGGAAGGTGTCCCTGCCCATGGCAGGAAGGGAGGATTAGATGATCTTTAGGGTCCTTTCCAACCCCAGCCATTCTATGAGCTCCATTTTTGATGGTAACATCCACTGACTCCACCTTGTAATGTGATCTTTACAGATAAAGGGTGTCCCAAATTATTTACAAATATGAAAGAAATAACATTAAAAAGGAAGGTTCCTACTTTTATATTTTACAGATAAGACAACCAAGAATTTTCCCTCACTTGAGGTCTGACTTTGCATCCACGTGGAGCAGAACCTTGTTGGTTACAATTCCAGTGCACCCAGTCCCTGAACTTCATTTCTCTTATGTAATGCAGGCAGTAAATGTGTCATTTGAGTATTGTTGCCTATGCATTATACATGTGTCATTCAGAGACTTAAATGGTCATAGTCAATAAAGGTGAATTGATAATTGACATGCAGTAACAGCAACCCAGGCCACAGAAGTCAATGTCCAGAGAAATGCACTTGGAATAATGTGATACGAGTCAGTCGGTAATGCCACGTCTTATTTTTCCTGTTGGACCTGTTCTGCTAAGGTAAAAATAAAAAAAAAAAAAATTACATCCCTCTCTGTGCTCTTTATAGATCTTGTAATTTTTTTTTATACAAATATGGGCTTAGAGTCATCATATCTGCTAATCTGTGACTGTAAAGCTCCAAACTGTGACCTGAGACGCATTAATTGGTAGTTATCATCCTGCTCTTGGTGTAACAAGAATCAAGAATCACTCAGAAAATGTATTTTTTGAGGGAGATGATTAAGGGTATTTCCCCCATTTTTCACCCAAACAAGCACAATCAAGACTAACTCACGTATTGCCTTGATTCTCCAGGGATCTCATCATCTTTCAGTTTCTCCAGCATTCTGAATGCTGAAGAAGTGCAAGGCCTACTCACAAAAAAATGCAACTACATGTTTTCCTCATAGTTTCTTCCTAAGTTGTATTACCTCCTATAAATAGCACAGTGCTTTACAGAGGAGTTAAATGTTATCCCAATTTACCAGGGAATGGAAAGTAACACAAAGAAAGCAAGAATTCAAGGTTTTGTAAGCCCATAAGAGAGACAGAAATGAAGATTTTAGACTTCTCCTCCATCTCTTATGCAGTTGTACCTGACAGGTATCTCCTTCTCATTAAGGATAGGACTTGTACAATTTACATATGATTTGTATAAATACATGTAAATGTAAACATTAATCATTACACAATTAAATCATGCATTATATATATATATATATATATAAACACACACACACATATATATATATAAATAACTGAAAAATAATTAATCAAAATGTAAATTTTACAAGATCACAGACTGGTTTGGGGTGGAAGGGACCTTAAAGCTCCTCCAAATCCATTCTCTACCCAGCCTGGATTTGTGCCCGGGATTGCCCCTGGTGCAGCACCAGCACTTGGCCTTGCTGAACTTCAAAAGCAAAAGTAAGGAACTATGAACAGGTTTAGTCTGTTAACACCTGCCAACAATGGAAAGGAATGTGAAAAATTGGAGGAAGGCTTTGGAAGCTCCCTTGTTTCCCTGAGAAACATTCTCGGACTGAGATCTATATACAGAGAGATTTATGTCTGGATTTTCAAAGATTTTTCAGGAATCTCTGTTTGGAGTTTTGCTTCTCAAGCAGCTGTGGGAAGGCAAGACAAGGCACTATGGTTTTGATGCTGAGCAGCTCCTCTGTTCCTCTAATCCCAGCCTGGGAACACGAGAGCACATAACGAGTCCTAGGAAAACTCTTGCACTGGGTGTTTCCAAGCAGGAGAGATGGAACTCTCTGTCTGAGAAGGGCTCTTGCAATGCAACACCTCAGAGCACTGAGCAAACACGAGGCGAGTACGAGCAGCTCTTGTCACTGATTCCCCTAATCAGAGCAGATGGCCGTTGCCATTACCTCATTACTGCTAATTAAGGGATGGAGAAGAGCTTGTCTGGCCATAAATTGAAAGTAATGACCGTGAGTAAGATGGTGGATATGTATCGTGTAACGATTCATATAGTGATATAGAACACAGTCAAAATATGTAGAATATATAAAAGAAACCCTGAAGGTCTTTAATTTATAAATTTTCTTTTCTTATGCAAACAGGGGGAAAAAAAAGAAGGGTTAGCCAAACTGTGTTAGAGTTCCCTTATTCGTTTTCAGAGTTAGGGGACCTAACCCAGATCTCTCATGCCTTTGGGCTCTATCTACCTTCCTCCTCGTGTATAAAAGAGAATTGCTGGTGCTTTGCTTCCCTGTTCTTATTGATGTTTAATGTTAATGTAGTACATCACCGAGCCTTCCTAATGTTTTTTTCCATACATTCTACTTGTTCAACCAATTGATTCTTTAGCAGCTTTTATCTCCTCAATCCCAAATGCTAGCTGATCTATAAAAGCCAAGAATTGGAAAGTGGCTGGGTTTTCACGACTGCAATAAATTAGCTGCGAGCAACTAATTTAGTTCAGAAAATGTAAATGCATCAGCAACACTCTGAACTGCTGAAGCATTGTCCACTGAAACCAGGGGAAAGACTTTTATTGACTGGGACGGGCTTTGGAGCAGACCTTTAGCAGAGAAGAAAAAACAGCAGGAATGAACTAGAGAAGAAAAAGGAACCAGCTAGCAGATTTACTTACAATTTCCTTTCTCTGCTAGCCTAAGTGCATGTCCAACCTCTGTGTTTCTGTTCGTATTTTTAAGTAATGTGATAATTCCTACAAAAGGCCGAAGGAGGACTGTGCATATCTGAAACTTAGAAATGTGTTGCAGACACTACAGAAAACATTCAAAAGTACCATAGTTTGTAAAAAAAACCCCAACAAACCATCCTTCTCAGCTGTACTTGATAGTTGCTGCAAACTGATATTTGAAATCTTTGTCAGAGTAAATTTAATTTGCCAATTCTATCTTTTTTCTCCTCAAAAGTAGAGCTGTACAGCTCAGCTCCAGGCATTTCTCAATAAATACACAGGAGAAAAAGCTCAGGTGAATATTTGACTAAGAAACATTTTCAAACTATCTGAAGAACTTCAGTGTAGGGAGGAAAAAAGCAAAATCCCGAGGAAAAAAAAAAAGAGTTTGGTTTTCTGGTTAAAATGCTTTCTGAGTAGACAGAACAAAAGGAGTCAAGGGGCAAAATAGCTGGTTTTACTGGTAAATGTATTCTAGCAGTCTCTCCCACTCTACACATTTATTAAGTGTTTGCCAAAGGGGGAATATGTTTTTCTCTCCCTTTGTATTTATCAGCAATTAAATTTAATCATAAAAGGACTGTTTTATGCTTACTGACTACCAAAGCTAACTTCTGTTTTTAAAAAGCTGTCCTCTTCGAGAGTGACAAAAGGCTGATTTATTTTTCAAAGTACATGCCACATATGCATGAGAAGTTAACTGTCAAGACCTTCCTAGGGATCCTTTCAAATCATCCATTTTATGCTAAAAAGTTCAAAGAGACTTTACAGCAGGAATCTTGAGAGATGGGACTTTAGAACCCTCAGGTAAAAACATTAATGAAGTACCAGAGGTTTTGTACCCAAAACCTTTTGAGAAGACAGCTTGTCATTATTCTCTGGCATTGCAACTCAAAGGCTGTGTTCTGCAAGACCAGGGTCTGAGGGTTTAACAGGAGAGGTGCTAACATATCTGATTTTTAAATTGTACTGAACTGTCATATTTAGGTATTGATGTCGACAACTGGAAAGAAAC
>VZRS01009015.1:3981-61889 GCA_013398055.1 Ifrita kowaldi | reverse complement strand
AAACCCTCACAAGAACCCAGCCAAACAGTTCTGGCAAAATCATTGTTCTTTTTGCATCATGACTTTGCCTGGTTTTTCCCTTGGTAAATCCAACCTGCAAAGGATGCCCTTGTCTGACAAACTCATGGTACTGAGGGCGGGGTGGAAGTGTGCTTCATCCTGAAGAAAGCACATTTTTCAACTTTATCCACTGCCTAACAAACAATGTGATTAGTAAAATAGTTCTAATCTTTTCAGGAAGGAATCATGGCACTAGATAAGATTATCTTCTCATCTATTAACTGAAAATCCTTTACTCATCCAGGCTGGAATTAACCATTTTACAAAAGACATTTCAACCTTATTTTTGTCCGAGTTTAAAGCTGTGTGTTTCTAAACACTGACAGCACAATAAATGTTCATCTTTGTAAAATTGAAGTCTCTGTTACAACAGAGCATTCTGTGTCACTTTGCCTGGCAAACTTTGACTTTCTGTCGAAATGATCACATTAATCACTTAATAGTCTTGAGATTACCATTGTAAAAGCATCTGAGAGTCATTTCAAAGACTCCCTTCATAAAACTGAGCGAGTGCAATGGAAGTTGTAAACTGGCCTGGCATATGTGCCTGAAAGATGCCTGATTACTTTTTTAATGTTCAGCTCTTCTGTGATAGGGGAGGGCATCCAGCAGCACTACAACACTGATGCCTTTCCTTGGTCTTAAAATCAAGCGTCAAACACAGTTAGAAGGGAAAAAGGGATTTTACCTCTGTATTTGTTCTGAGGATCCTTGGGTGCACTACGTCCGGGTGGAATGCACCCCAATGCATCCTGCAATGCTCACCTCCAACTGACGGGGTATAACATTATAGGTTTTACTAATTAGCATATCTATCAAAAATTCCCCAATGAGAGGCTCAAATGAGCCCCCCTCCCCAAGGAACCTCCTCCTGGATGGTTCTATCTCAGTTTACAAAATGTGTTCTGGAGAGGACCTTGGGGTCTGGGGCACACTGATCCCTAACTACGAAGCTTCTAAAATGTTGAGTCTCCCAGCTTGACAAACAAGTCCAAGAATGTAGGGAAAAGACCACTAAGAATACAGAATTTGTAAAAAGGTATAAAAGGGCTATAAAAGAAAAGGCAAAAAGTCATCATGGCATCAACACCAAGAACTGGTTTAACGTAGCCCTGGACCCATGGCAATCCTTGATAGGGCAGGAATTGTAGAGGTTTGGAGAGTCTGGTTTGAGGAGTGGCTACAGGAACTCAGCTTTCGGAGGCTTTTCCACTTTTCTGTGGGGGTTCTTTCAGTTAAGCCAAAATGAGGTTTTACATCTGCACCAAAGTGCAGATGAGTGCCAGTGGCACGGTTTGATGTCCAACCAGGCACCAGCAGATCCTGGCTATGTGCTGAGTTACTGCTGCTTTTTGTTTTCTGGCAAGGATGGAACAGCACACCAGAGCTGGAAACACATCCCATTGGAAACAGCACGGATGGCTCGGTCCTGTGACTCACCTGGAACTCACCAGCACTGAAGTGAACCTGTAGGATGGATGTGTGTGGGGGCAACACAGCTCGGATAATTCCCTGTTTGCCAAGCGGTCAGAAGAATGGAGACGGGGATCACTTTTGGGGCTGAAGGATGCTAAGACCAGCCTGACTCATCCATCCCAAAGTTAAACATCCCAAAGAACAATGTTTCCCCAGTTCCTGACAGAGAAACCAACAAGTTATAGCGCTGGCAACTGATCTAAAGCTGCTGAGATGGCACAGCCTGGGGGCATCTGACTGACAGCCCAACACTTGATACTACAAAAACCCAGTCCCAATTTTTAGGGGAGGGATCTTCAGCTCTTTCTTGGCATGTGTGTGGAGATTCTTCCCTGGAGCGGGGACACCCCTCAAGGTCACTCCTCGAGGCTGAGCTAAAGAGATTTGCCCACAGTCACTGGGATGGGTGAATAACATCGATCTCTACTGAGTAATGATTCTGCCAGCTTTAATATCATTGCTTCAACAAATAGTGCACTATAGTAGTAGTTAGAGCTGCCTATACTGTGCAGTAAATAATTCTGATTAAGATCTGTAGTCTAATCATTATAATTATCATCATTAATCTAAACAAACCATTTATTTCATTTATATAAATATATTTGATTTGCCATCCTTAATCCTGGGGGACAAAGTCACATAAAGGCTCAATTACACCTGTACAACCCTGGGAGTTTCTTTGCCTGGCTCATGCTGGTGTGTTTCCCAGCAGTGCCAGGAGCAGTCCCTGCCCTCAGGTAGCCCCTGAGGGGTGGAGAAAAGGAGGTGTCTATTTCCTCTGATTATGTTTTTAGGGTTCCCCTGCCTGCCGTCGCACCTCTGATCCTTCCTGGATTTATGTTTATGGTGATTAGCCTTCAATCACAAGCCCTAACAATTACATTTTGTTTCCAAAACACGCAGCCTTCCCATTTTTACACTCAGTCTTTCACTGAAAGTCTTGTGGAGTGTCACTAATGGAGCATTGTGTCACATAAATTAAATGGGGGAACAACACAGTGGGGGTAGAACGTGAAGAAGGATCCAGGATTAGAGCCAAGCAGATAGTTTTCATTAGAATTCTACCTTTTTAAAGGTTATTTTGAAAAATTACAGAACTAAAAATGAAATTGCTGATTTGTTTTCTTCTTTCTTGCTAATTTTAACACATAGATGTAGACGGATATGGGAAACATTTGTTATGTTCAGTGCTCATTAAATTGTGGATAAATTCCTGGGAGGGAGAGGTGAAGAAGGAAGTCTTTTTTTCACCCCTCCTAACCCTAGATGCAATGTGAAAGATGACATGGATTTAAAAAAAAAAGGAATTTTTTTAAAGAGCATTTATAGAAATAATTTCCCCAGTGCAGGAAACCCAAGGTTATGAATCAGTGATGCCCTGTTGTAACGTTAGACTTTTAAAAGCAGAGAGTCACATAAGACTTATTTAAAGCTTTTGTGCATCTCTCCTTCCTTCTGGTGACCTGCTGTCATGGCAGAAGAATTCCTGAGGTCAAAAACATCACTGTGGCATTCTGAGAGTGAGGTGGGGCTACGTCTGCCCTGCCAGGTCAGCACTTGTGACAGTGGGGTACAGTCTTGTGTTTCAGCACTTCCACCTCTCTGATATTGTGCTAATCCAAAGCCCTTTCATCAGTTTGGCATCCTCGGCTTGCTGGAATAACGTCAGGGGACATCTCTCTCATTATCAACACCTCTGCAGCTCCATTTCACTGAAGTGTGCCAAAGCAGATGTTCTTAAGACATCGATGGCTTGGGAAGAAAAATGATGGAGGAAGCTAGAAGTGGCAAAATTCCCAAGCAAGTTTATTTGTCAGCTTTGAAGGAACATGAAATCATGGAATAACAATATCCGCGGGTGCCCAGATCAAGAGACATTGGTGCCAAGTGAAAAAACCTTTGCTATCCTTTTGAAGAAAACTTCGAGCTGGCTTACAAGTAATAGTGGGGCCATTTGGGACAGGATTGTTTAAGAGGAATGCATTTGGGGGGGAAAAGAATTTACTCAGTTACTGCTTTTTGTCAGAATTCATGGAATCATTGAATGGCTTGGGCTGTAAGGTGTCTTAGAGATCATCCAGTTCCAATCTCCCGCCATGAGCTGGGACACCTTTCTCTAGAGCAGGTTGTATTGAGTTACAACAAACACATCCTTTCATGTTCAAACTTTGTGATCACAAGAACAAATCCCAGGATTGCTCGTGGATCATGGCCACCACCGGTGGAATTCAGTCAGTTTGTAGAATTCATTCATTCTGGAGAGCTCCTAAGTATTCAGCAGGCTGCAAATAGCGACTCTCCCTTATGACTTCAGCATATTGATTTTTATATTTATGCCATAGATCCTTCTCAGTTCAAAGAGAATTTTCCCCCATTAGACTGTAAATAATTGATAGATATATTGATTTTGTTTAATGTTTTTTTCTGAATTTGTTTTCTTTATCATTAACTTAATGTAACAGTGGGAGCAACATATTGTGACTGTCATAAAAGGTTACCCAGGGGAAAATACAATTCTTCCAAGTCTTTTCAGCAGTCTCATTACATGTGTGCTTAGATAAGCAAGTACTGCTCTCAAATGTTGCTTTAATCTCCTTCCTGCCCTCCAACAGGACTTGTAGGTATGAAGACATTTTCTCTGAAATCCAAGAAACTTCCAAAATCTATCCCAGAACCCAGGAGCAGCACTGCACTCCAGGGGTTAACACTGGGTTTGAGCTGGTTTAACACCTTCATGAAGGATCTGGAGGATGGGCAGATGCTGTAACCTCAGCAAAAGATCAGAAACTCGTGCTGCCACCCAGAGGAACCTCAGCAGTCTGGAGAAATGGGCTGGCAGGAATATCACAGAGTTCAACGAGGAGAAATGCAAAGTCCTGCAGCTGGGCAAGAACAACCCCAGGCACCAGGACATTCTGGGGGCCACCCAGTCAAAAAGGACTGGACCATGAGCCAGCAACGTGCCCTTGCAGGAAAGGCTGATGGCAGCTTGAGTGTTGGGAACAGCCTGAGGGATCGGATATGTCCCTTCAGCAGTGGTGGGGCCACGCCTGGAGTGCAGAACCCAGCTCTGGGCTCCCCAGCACTACAAATGAAGTGCCACGAGGGTGACTGAGGGTTTGGAGCACCTCTCCTATGAGGAAAGGCTGAGAGGGCTGGGAATGTTCAGCCAGGAGAAGAGAGGGCTCAGGGAGGTCATATCAATGTCAAAGGCATCAATGGCAAAGGGGACAGAGCCAGGCTCTGTTCAGAGGTGCCCAGTGACAGTGGGCCCAAACTGGAACACATCCACTGCTAAATTACATAATTATCAATCCTCTACTGCAGAAGTTGGATGGGAACATAAGTACATATTTCATTCTTTAAGTGTTAGAAAAAACAAAAACAAACAAACAAACAAACAGAAACAAACAAAAAAGCCGAACAAGAAAATCCACAAAAATGCAAACAAGCAAACAAACAAAAAGCCAAAAACCAAACCAAAACAAAGCAAGAAAAAGCTGCTGCTCTGCACAGTAATCTCATCCAAACAGAATCCACATGATCCTCTTTGACTTCAGAATGCTTAAAAACACGCCAACAAAGAAACAAACAAGCCAAAGATCTGCTGTGCTTTAATTGCATTTTAAACTATCCATTTCTTCATTTTGAACTCACCTGTAACAGCAACAAATCTAATTTTGTATCAACAAAAGACAGGGTGGTTCATGTAACGTACTCAAAAATACTCTTCTCCAAACTAAATGTTCCAGGAAAAATGGCCAATGACACAGGGTCAGTTTCATGATTCCAAAGAAATCCAGGTTCTCCCACCTTTTCTGCTTTTCTTTCTACTCCAAGAAGACCAGTGAGTTCTTGCTATGGACTTACTCTGAGTAGTCTTCATTCAATGGGTACATTTGTCTTTCCAGCCTAAACAATAACAAATTCCATGTCCAAGCCCAGTGCATTTTTATCCAACAGCATTGGCTGGACACTGGACAATTACTGACAATTACATGGATCAACATCTTTCTGTGATCAAATTCATTCTGTTTGCAAAGCTTTTACGTTTTTAGACAACCTTCCTGCATTTGAGTCCACATCAGGAAACTCAGGTTTTCTCAGTTGCTGCTAAAATTAGGACTTAGGACTTGTGGAAGTTACTTTTCCCTTGACATTTTAGAACAGGTTTGTGCACAGCTGGGATGACGATGGATCGTGCAGATATTTTGAACAAGTTGCTGTTATCAGGTTTGTAAGTCAGGCTAACAAGGAAGAAGCAGCAACAAAGGAACACGTATCAATTTGGCTTCCTTCTCCGAAGAATCCAAGAGCCAAACAACTCAGAGGCCTTGGAACAGTGACCTCAAAACACTTCAGCTGAAAATCTTGGCAGTATTAAAAATGTAGCTTTATTTTGTATATATTCCTGATCAAAAGTACTGAACTTCAAGAAGATTATTAAAAAAAAAATCTCTATAATCACCAGATACATTTCACTTTCAGATTTGCTATGGTTTTTTGCCTTTTTGTTTTGTGTTTGAGACTGAAGCAAAGGAACGCTTTCTCTCCATTTTGTTTGGAGCTCCCTTTCCCTTTTTACATTGTCCTGACACGGTGCTTTGTCGTAGAGTGACTTTTCTTGCTTATTCACTGTTCTTCTCCAAACTCCCACTGCTCTTGTCTCGGTTACAAATGTAAGGATACGAGCCTGAAAACTCCTGCTGCTCTGTATTGGGTCATGATTCTGCTCCTAATTTCACAGGTAACACACAGTTCTTGGATTTGGCAGCGTGGAAATGCGAGTATTCCAGGTATTGATTAGCTTCTGGGAAAGTAGTTGCAGAACAAAAAAGGGGGGGGGGAAGAAGGAAAAGGGAAGTGATTATCGGCAGAAATGTGCCTTTTTTAACGAGGATCTATGGTGAGGCAAGGGCCAGTTTAATTTTAAAAAAAATAGTAGAGACACAGGTTTAAAAATATGATATAATAAGGCAAAGTTATAGAACATTACTTCACAGGTGTTTCTTGGGATTAAAAAAGGTCACCTTGTTACATAGATTTAGTATCAGTTTATATATCTACACATGGAATCATCCGCCAGAAAAACAGTCCTGTAGCAAATGAGTTTATATTTATAGAAAACAGGGAAACACATATTTATAGTAAACAGGTATAAACATGTTTACAATCAAGCCTACTTTTTTTTTTACTTAAAAAAAAAAATCCATTCTGGGGCTACATTCTAAGAAAAATATGTTCCTAGCTCTCTAATTCATGTTACAGTTTTGCAGTTCATTTCTACAGTTCAAATAAAATAGACCATCTAAGTGACTCATGATATTTTTTATAACATGGTCACAGTGTACTCTAAAATAATGAGAACTGGTTTACAGCCAAGGAAGAGGAAAGTGGAGAATCATTTTAAACACAATTCAGAATCACTACCCTGATTGCAGGACAGGGGGAAAAAAATGCGCTCTTTGGGTTGTGTCAGCATCAATTCAAATTGACACTGCAGAGCTGAGGAGCCATCTGGAAGATGGAAAAATGAGTGTCAGCAGTCCCTTTTGACTGGACAGGAGCAGGAAGTGCCTGGAGAGGAATGGCTGATCATGACACACCCATTGCGAGCCTGTTTTAGGAAAGGATAAAAAACTCTACTTTTGTGATTAACTTTTTGATATGTCCTCTGGGGGGGAGGGACAGTTTCTCGATTATATCCTTGTGATAAGATGGGAAAGCAAAGTAAAAATGTGTTTCCCCTGGCAACAGGCAGAGCTGGCCACAGCTGATTTATACAGAAAACATGAAATAAGCACAGCCTCCACCACCAGCATGTTTTGCTGGATGTATGGTGGCTGTACAAACAAGCTCTGTTTATAATCAGCAGGTCACTGATGAATAGAGGTACCTCGTTCTGCTTACAACTTATAATTAACATTTTATCATTTTCTATCAGCTTCTTATGCTCAAAGGTACTACCATGGGCATTTAAATGATGAAGTTAGTTTGTCATAGTCCCTGCAGCCATGAACCATTTTAATTGTTGATGCGTGTGGAGAGATGATTGATGTGAAAAGGAATTCAGAGCAGTAAACTATTGCACCTCAAACAGCTCCATCCCATATATCACTCTACACACAAAAGCTGGCCAGATTAGCCTTGTTTAAATATTATTTGCATTTAAATTGCAGGATAGGTTATAGACTGTGTATTTTATGAACGAGGCTAAATGCTAAAGCCAGCAGTTACACATTCTTTTAAACGCTGAGATTCACGGGCGCGCTTTGAAGGCCGAGTTCCAAGCAGAGTCAAGGACATGAGAGGAAAACCTCATCTGATTTTTGAGGGAGATGGTGCAGGAATGCACCGACTCTGCGTTCTGAACTGTGAATAAAGGGAAATATTCCTTGTTCTGAGGAGTGCCTTTGTAAACACATCTTCATTCAAGTATTGCACAGCCTTAATAGATTTTTCATGCACGGAATTGTTCTGTTATTTTGCAGTTAACTTCAAAATGTTGTGTAGTAGGGGACTATGCTGATAGAGTGCTACCAAGTCACTTCCATCCAGAGCTTCAGTAATGAAGCTTCTAACTGTATATTGATGCTAAATACCATTGTTAGGAAGCCCAATTATATTTTTTTCCATGCTCACTGTGAAGAAGTGCAGTAGGTCACTCATTCTGAATAACAAATCAGCTTCCAAGCCTTCCCCAGAAATAATTCGTTATTCAAAAAATCCATTTTTTATTTTCAGGTTTTTTTCTAAAGGTTGTTGTAAGTTTTATAAAAGCACGCTTTTCTTTTCCAAGGCCTTTCTAAATTCAGTGCCAAGTGCCTAAAATGTGCATTACACTTGCAAAAGAAAATAATTTCCATGCAAAAGGTTATAAAATGAAAAATAGAATTTAAATATCTCTATATGGGTTAAAATCAGCAGGATTTCACTTTGTTGTGCTAACAAAGGACAATATATCATAAAATGACTCTTGAAATTTCTTAGGGAGGGGCATGGAAATGCTCTTGGAGGAATGATAGTGTCAAACACCTCATTTGGAATCATGTCTGCTAATTCAGAGTTTTATAGATGAGATCCTGGAAAACCCTGGCTGACAAATATTTTGGTCCTAATCCAGAAAATAATGAAAGAATGGAGTATCCGTGGGGGGAAAAAGAAAGTGCCTACTGGCAAAGGTGATTATTGAAAGACTTCATCAAAAGAATGAAGCTGTGTCACTGGCGTGCTGGCTGTGACTTGCAGGGCATCAGGAAGAGAGCTTGGGAAATCGTTCATGATGAAGGAAGAGCTCATTTAAGAAAGATGAGATCTTTTTTCCATGAAGTTAGAGAATCGCTTATTGGAAATGTTCGGCCACAAAACTGCAATAACTCACAAGCAGCTCACAGGAAGTTCTTCTGCTCCGTCACGCACTGAAGGTGGAGGGTTTGTGGCGTGGAAGGCAGAGGGCTTGTGGTGTGCTTGCTTAGGCCACGGGGGTGCTGCCTCTGCTCACAGCCTCCAAGACAAACTGATAAACAAAGAAGTGAAGAAACAGCACCAGTGACACCTCTCTGTGCAACCTGCGCAGTGGCTCCAGTGGGCTGCGGCATAATTAATGGGGAAGTATTTCCATGTTCTCACATTTTTGCCTTGTCATTCCTCTGTCTGTCACCTTCCAACTTATTTAGGGTCTGAGCCTCTCACTCTTCCCACAGCTGACGTTGGTGAGTTTGTAGTGGCTGCTGGAATGAATTCTGACCATTCTGAGCCCTTTGAGAACGTGAGGAAGGGCCCAGAGCTGGATTGAAGACACGCTGAGAGACTGAGGGAACCAGGACTCCCACACCTAAAGCTGATCTCCCCAGCTTCTTCCTGCAGTATCTGCCTTCACTCCATGCCCATCCCACTCCCTCTGGCTCCTCAGAAACCCAGGCAGAGTATCTGGAAGAGGCTCTGCTCCCCCAGGGCGAGCTGCACACACCAAAATTGGTATGACCCAGCAAATACGATCTGTGACTCCATGTCTGTGTTTACGGAAGGCAGGGGGAATACTTTGAGCAATTCACATGAAATGTTTGGATAGCTGTTGAGACTCAGTTAATGATTATTAATCCTGGTAGTAGCTCCAAAAAACTGCCTGCTATTTATTTGTATCTCAGGACTGCTTCCCAAAATAATAGGCGGCACATAAAGTCAAGGGCACTGGGTTCACTGATGCACCAGCTGCTCTCCCAAGCGGAATTCTTTACAAACAGCCAATAATCTGCTCTGCACTAAGAAGTTTAAAGCATTTTTTTATTAAACTAGCAGTGCTAGAATTGTATATATCTTCTGGTGTTTCATTAAGGTTACTGGCCTTGTGTCCAGGGGGATAATAAGATGCCAGAAGGCTGCAAGAAATGCAAATAAAAATGATACGTGGTCCTGGGACTGTTATTTGTAATACTGCAATATTTTAATTCTCTAGCACTAGCCTTGGCTTGCGAACAGTAGGCTAAAGCTGGGAGTTACTGATGCATGTCCTCAACCACAGGAACAAGATTTTTTAGTGTGCTCTTTAAACCATTTATCCAGTGCTCTATACCAGGATGGTTTGGAGCAGACTTTCATGTTGTCAAGTTTTAGACTGCTTTAGAAAGCTCAGTTAAGAAAGCCAGCATGTTGAAATACACAAGTTAAACCTGGTCTGGCTTTCTCTGTGGGGAAGCCTGTCTTTCTCCTACAACAAGAGCACAGTTCCTGAATATTTAAAATTGGGAATGATTTTCTGCTTCTCCCATTAATTATTTTAAGTCTTTGGAACCCTAGACTTTGCCTTTTGTGTGATGTATTTAAATGGCAGCTTCTGTTTGCCACGAGGGCAAGACTACAGTGATTGTTATAAGTTAATTCCAGCACAGCGTTTATTCAAGAACTGGCCCATTTTACAGTGCTGGTAATGGAAAACTGATTATGTTAACCCACAGTAATTGCCAAGTGCTTTTGTGGGCCGTGGCAGTGGGTAAGAACTAGTGAGATTCTAAACGTGCCAAGCATGGTGCCTTCTCCTGACGAATAAACCTGTCAGGTTCAATCTAACCTGTCAGATCAGGCAGCTTTCTGCTGCACAGAGCACTGCCTATCCCTATGTCAGACTGCAGAAATCACCTGCAATCTCAGCTTAATCTATACACTCAGCATTGTTTAAAATAATAATAATAATAATCCTACACAGATGATTTGGATACAATAAGATGCAGAAGCAAATAAAAATATTTTAAATATCTTCTCTGGAAACCATGTAGGCTGCAGTCTGCAAGGCACATTTTCCCTTCTTTGGCTATATTGTTATCTTAAGGAAGATGTCATGATGCTCAAGTGCTCCTAAGAGCTGTGTTTGTTAGAGAAGAGAATAGGAAAATTGTGCCTGGAATCAGTTACAAGGAAGCACATTCATTGTCAGAGAATCCCTTTGGAGGTTTGTCAGGTAGAATATTTTTACCATCAAAATTACTTCCATTTTCAAACAGAAATGTTATTTTTGACTGGATAAATAGTCTAGAAAGGCAGCACAGAGGAAATTTAAAAGGAAAATCCTAAAAGTCAGTATATTTGGTGACATCCCCACCCCCTGGAGGTGTCCAAGGAAGGCCTGGACGTGGCACTCAGTGCTGTGGTCTGGGTGACAAGATGGAATCGGTCACAGCTTGAACCTGATGGTCTGGGAAGCCTTTCCCAACCTCAATGATTCTGTGATTCTATGAAATCCTATTCTGTATTTTCACAGCATCCACCACAAATGATTCCCACCTTAGTGTGAGGCCTTTGGATCTTACCAGGGTTGAAATATTTATTGATAATAAGTCTAGCAGCAATTGCTGTAGGCAATATATTGCTGAGAGGACCCATCAAACAGGAAATGGTTAGCCTTATCAGGGAAAAGAGAAAGTTAATTTCATAAGCTACTCAGGCATAGTAAAATTAGCGGAAATGAAGGGAAAGTTCAAATTTACTTGCAAGGCCTTGAGAATGACAAGGCCCCTGCTGACCAAAAAAGCCACTAGGCCGAGAACAAAGGGCCGCCCTGTCAGGGGAGGATGTTTTGTTGTGGGAAGCCTGCCCTGTTCACAGGGCTTTTTATTTTACCCCCAGATTACTGGAAGAAGTAGACTGCTGCACCCAAAGGCCACTTGCAGGGACCTGAGGCTCTCAGGAGCCCTGATCAGTCAGATCACTGAGTTGGAGCCTGGTCCTCACCCACAGGCAGCATCCCAGCCTGCCTTCAGCTCATTCCCTCTCATAAGCACCAGTGGGATCTGTACAGATATCACAGATTCCCAATCTGGTTTGGGTTGGAAGGGACCTTAAATCTCATCCAGTTCCACCCCCTGCCATGGGCAGGGACACCTTCCACTAGCCCAGGCTGCTCCAAGCCCTGTCCAACCTGGCCTTGGACACTTCCAGGGATCCAGGGGCAGCCACAGCTGCTCTGGGCACCCTGTGCCAGGGCCTCCCCCCCCTCACAGGGAAGGATTTCCTCCTAATATCCCATCTAACCTGCCTTCCTTCAGCTTAAAGCCATTCTCCCCCTTGTCCTGTCACCCCAGGCCCTTATAAAGAGTCTCTCTCCATCTTGTTGGTGCCTTCAGGCACTGGGTGTCCCACTCGACTTGAATCATCCCAGTTCAGAAGCACCAGTGGGACTGGCACATAAAGCCCCATTTATTCAGAAAGCTGACAGCCACATTCCACTCTTGGGCCTGGTAACCAAAGGCTTCATTGGCAGCTGTTCCCATGGCCTCTCTGGACACCAGTCTGTTCGTCCACGTGTGCTCCCCACTAGCAGCTGTGAACGTGTCACACACCCACCCTTCAAAGGGCACAGATTTCAATCTCAGCATCTAATTGAAGTCTGTTCAGAGGGTTTGATATCAAAGACCTGCACTGTTTGATGCAGGAGCTTTTCCTCTGTGCTGCTCTGATCACCCTCTTTCCAATTGCTTCAGTTGCTTGCTGTACAATTTTTTAATGGTGCTGCGACCTTGCGAGTGTTTGTGTGAGTTCTAATGACACGGCCAGAATCAACTTCCTCTGGCCATTGCACGCCAGCCCAGAGAGGCAGCTCAGTCGTGTTTAATTCAGGAATATCTCAGCATTTCTCCTGCTACGAGTCAGTGGAGGCCCCTCAAATGTGCCCACCTCTGACTGGCCACTGGGACAAGTGGTTCGCTCACCCAGACTCAGGGAACATCTGCTTATGGCATGAAAATGGATTATTTTAGGTCTACAGATCAGTGGGGGAATGGAAGGTCACATCAGCTCTTATGTAAAATCCTATCTGTGGTATGCAACAGCTAGTTAAAAAAAATAAGGGGTTGATTGAGAACGCCATTAAATATTTATATTAACTGTAAGCCTTAGCATAATCGTTTGCATTTCTAATTTACATTGAATTAAATGAAGGAAACTTATATAGGTATTTCTAAATTACATTTGCAAGAATAGACAGGTAAAAAATGAATATGTCTATGTAATATAATGCATTCCATACTTATTACATATTATATATCATTAAATGTTAGAAAAGGAAAAAAAAAAAACCTGAAAGAAAAAATGTATTTAATCATCCTGTCCCATAATGGAAAAACTTCTGAAGGACTCCCTGTAGAACCCCCTCTAGGTTTCATTCTTCCACACATTCCCAAGAAACTGATGAAGTAAAGGATCATGAAACGTAATGAAGGAATGAAAATGAAGTAAAAAGAATTAAACTTCATTTTCCGTGCCTAAAGAGATAATCAGCTGAAAACTTTGTGCTCTGGATTTAGAATTCACAGGCCACAGAGAGACATGTGAGTGTGAAAGTCTCAATAATCTGAATGTGTTATTTTTTTACATTTCCATGTTTTAAGCATCACACAGAATTTGTTTCCCTGGAAGAAAACCCATCCCTTCCAAATTTAGTCTGTTTGTTGGTTTTTCAAGTATAGCCTGTTGGCCCTTTTTTTATATAAAACAAGTCACACCAAACCCAAATGCCCCATTACACATCACATTCAGGAGTGATAGCAGCAGCCCATTAAAACAAGTGACTTATACAGACATAAGTGGTTTTAATTTATAATGTGCTTAAAAGTGGTGCCAAGTCACTCAAAAAATAATCCCCATTTTAATGCAATTTGTGCCTTCTGCTTCATCCTCCCTCTTAAAATAGAGAATTCCTAGGAATTTTTGGGTTCTAACCTTGATCAGACAACTCATTTCCAGGATAGATCTTGCCAAAATGCATTTGCAGAGCAAGCACGGTTGAAAATGTTTTCTAATTACCACAGTTTCTGCTCAATTTTTATTTCGCGTGACTTTCTTAGACAAGTTTTTCCCTACTTGTAAATTTTCTTTCAGTGCTTCAGTGGTGTGTTCTTTGCTTTCTGCTGCTGCTGAGGACCAATATTTTCTCCAGCACAGTCACTGATCCTTCCTTCTGGTTTTAATATTCTTTCTTGAGAAGAAATAAGCTTAGCCGGATTTCAGAGCCCACAGCAAATCCAGCTCTCCAGCTACCAGGATGATGACTTTTCTGCCTACACATTCCTGAACAACAATATTTCTGCATTTTCCTTGCTCATACAAATCACCAGAAAGGTTTAAGCAGTGTATGTTTTTTCGCTGCTTTTGAGAGAGGGATAGAATTGAATCTGCCAAGATTTTAAAAAGTTTTTAAAGGGCCCTACCAGTTCACAGTGGGAAATGAGTTGTTTTATTACTGTTGGCATTTCTGTTACATTTTTGATCTTATTATTTTGGGCATTTTCCATGCATAGAAGAAAAAACCACCGTCTATGTAATGTCTAACAATTTGAAAATTTCCAGTGTTTAAGGAAATTTTAAAAATCAGAGTTAGTACTTCTCTAACCCCCTGGGGAAAACGCATGGGTTTTATTCCACAATTTCATTCTAAGATGATCAATTAATTTCCTCATTAAGAAATGGAAATAATTTTCCTATTCCTTTTCCAATCTCGGAAGCTACGGAAGAGGGAACGGATCACCAGAAATTTGTCAAATGGCTCATCAGAAAATATAAGATGTCAAGTTAAGCAGGAGAGGCCTTTCACAGCAAAGGACTGGCAGTGATAAGGCTAAAAATTTGTCCTCATCTGGCGTGGTCAAGATTGCTGAGCCTTTCTCAATATGGATCTGAATATTTTCGTTTGTGTCATTAGTTCCATCCTGGGTAACAGGTTCTGTGTGAATAACTACCACAGAAAACAGCTCCACCAAAGGCACTGTTTAAATGTGCTTCTCTGATTTGTTAAAATTACTCTTCACTGTTTTTTTTAATCTAAAAACACAAAAAAAGAAGGTCACGACCAGCTTTGCTTCAAATAAAAGCTATTGAGTACCTTGCAAATTCTTCCGAGCTTCTTTTGTCTCTTGTGTGATATTAGAGGAGGCAGATGGGATAAGGGAGTTCCCTGTGGCACTGCAAAGGAAGAGAAGTGGAGGGTTAGTGAAGACACCCAAAATCCATCCATCCTTCCTTCCTTCCTTCCTTCCTTCCTTCCTTCCTTCCTTCCTTCCTTCCTTCCTTCCACAGTAGGGACAGAGGAAATTGCGTTGTTTCTGTTTCATCCACAGAGAAATTAAACAGGAAGGGGATAAGGGATTTGGTTTATGTGGATTATGAATGTGATTATGGAAGAGACAAGAAATGAAATCTAGAAGTATTCCTGGTTTTTTTCCCTTTTCCTGTCAAAGGAAAATCCTATCTTACTTTGATATTCATATTCCCTTCCTGCTTCTTATTGTGTAGAAATCCTAGAATATTGGTGATTTAAAACCTCCACATTGGATTGAATGACACAGCTCTGGTTCAGCAGCCTCTTCTAGAGGTCTGTTTCTAGATGTATAGAATAAATCATAAATAACTGAACCCCACTGAAAATGCAATAGAGAGCCTAAATAAAGCAATAAATTGCTGTCCAACAAGCTTCTGTAAAACTCCAAACCTTCCCACTGGGACAAATCTTCAGTATCTAAAAAAACCCAGGGGTTATTGCTTACAGAGCTCTGGAATCCTTCTGCTGACGATGTGTTCAGCATTCATTTGAAAAGCAAGCCAAACTACGCCATAAATTTTTCAAGGAAACAATGGAAACATGGGATTTATGATCATTGACTCTTGCTGAAGGCTGATCCTGTAGATCTGTATTTGTCATTTCGATTGCACAAAGTCATTTTTCAGTTTTTCATGGCTGGCTGAAGGGTTAGAGTGCCAATGGAAACATCACGTTGAAATAACAGATGTCAGAAATATTGCACCAGGAACCAGGAGCTACTTTAACAGACCTTGTAAAATATTGCTCCTTCTTATACTGAATACAGGGGTAAGAGCACTTTTTATTTGCTTTTTAAGTCAATTGGCACTTTGTCTGAACTGGAACCATAGGCTGAGGTTGTGAGGGAGTTTCAGTTTGTGCCAGTGCATGTGAAGTTTTGTTTTCAAGGCAGTGAGCTACACTCAGCTTTTACTGAACAATAAATAAATTGGCTATTTAAAGGTCCTTGAATAGTACAAAAGTATTGAATCACTCCTTTATAGCTATTCCACTGAAAAATATTTAATTCTTGCATTCATCTAAAGAAGGGTTATTAGTTTTCCTTCCAGTTGTGCTTTGCTCAGGGAATATTCCCCAGTGCCTTTCTGGCTTGAGCTATGCTTGAAGGTTTTCCCAGCATAAGAATGTCAAACAAGAGTGTGAAAAATCATTTCCCTGTCAAGTGCATCTTTGCTACAAAATTACAGTAGGAGTAAAGAATGTGGCTGAAAAAGGGTGAATCATTAATGGTTAACCAATTTAATGCAGTATCTTAGTTTATGTGTTCTGTTCCATGAAAATATCATTGAGTTTTAGTTAGGGTGAGAGATCAATATTTGCCTGGTCCTGCATTAGATAATGCAATTGTTCATACATATCAAGGAAAGTGTTAAAGGGCTGTTAAAGGCTTCCAGACAAGAAGTCTTTTTTGTTATTATTTTTCTTTCCTATAGAGAAATATGATTCAGAGTTTGTTTGGTATGGATTTCATAAAAATCCTGATTTCAAAGGAAAAAAATGCAGACTGGTACTGCAATGACAGAAACTGAGAAACTGAAGTTAAAGTTCTGTCAGACAGAGAGCTTCAAGTTCCTCTTCGGCAGAAGTAGTATGACATCAGGAACGGAACTCAAATGCTTAACCTCAAAAACTTCCTGGCATTTTAAACATTTCTTTGTTGATCGTTTTGAATAAGGTCTGTAGGACCTCGTCGTGTAAATATTAAACATTGTAGCAAGCCAAAGGCACTGCTCCTACAGAAAGAAGCAATATTCCATGTGGTGGTTTAACCTGCAGGCAGCTAAACCTCAAGGAGCTGTTCATTCATTCATTTGTTCATTCCTCCCCAGATGGGGTCAGGGAGAGAATCAGAAAAAAAAGGTAAAACTCCTGGGCTGAGATAAAAAACAGTTTAAAAAAGAGGAAGAGGAAGAGGAAGGGAAAGGGAAAGGGAAAGGGAAAGGGAAAGGGAAAGGGAAAGGGAAAGGGAAAGGGAAAGGGAAAGGGAAAAGAGAAGGAGGAGAAGGAGAAAGAGAAGGAGAAGGAGGAGGAGGAAAAGGAAAAGGAAAAGGAAAAGGAAAAGGAAAAGGAAAAGGAAAAGGAAAAGGAAAAGGAAAAGGAAAAGGAAAAGGAAAAGGAACCCTTATTAAGATCAGAGGTATCAGCCCTTCTGCTCTATCTGGGGAACCACCCTCTGGAAGCTGGAGCAGCAATTTTCCTGGAAGAAAGACCTTTGTTATTGCTTTTCTTTGCAACTCTCACACCCATGACTCATCCCACGTCCTCTCCATGGTCCCACAGGTGAATCCAGAGCGTGGCTGGTGGTAGGGAGCCACAGCAGCTCCTCGAGCAGAGGAACACCATACAGGTGGGGAATGGGACACATCCTGTGGGAAATGCTGGAACTCCCATGCCAGTGTCTCGACAGCCACGACAGGGTGTAGGGAGGGAAAGAGCCTTTCTCCATGTTGCTGGAGCTGGCCAGCCCATTGTCCCTCTGTTTGGCCCTGTCCATGCCGTTACTGCGGTGAGGCACACACAGTGACAGTGTCCTCCACACAGACTTTGCCACGTGGATCACGCACACTCGACTGTATCTGTGTCTTTGGATAACTGCTCGTTGTCCAGGTCATTGTGAACCACCTTCAGCATGGCCAATTCCCTCTCTAATGCCTCTGTCCGTGGTGGTCCCCTTGTCTGGGTGGCACACAGCATCTTCTTTAAAGGGGTACCTTCCCTCACACCCAACACCAGTCACCTCCAGAGGCTGTGGCTTGTGCTCCTTTTCCAGTCGCTTTGTCATTGCCCCACTCCCCAGAAAGGGATCCCAGCTGCTTGGTTCCCTGCCTTGTAATTGCACGCTACTGGCCCTGTTGTCCCACAGGGATTACAGGTGAAATCTTTTTGCCTATCTCACGGTTCTCTGACGGATGAGGATCAGGTGTACAGAATCAGGAAGCACAGCAACAGGACTATGCTGGTTCAACACCCCAAGTATATCCAAAATTCTCAAGAGCCATTGCAACTAGCTTGGAGGAGAAGGGAAAGGTGAGGGAGTGGAAGGAAGTGTCCTTCCTTGACTCCCCCATGGATTGTCTCTCTGAGGAGAAAAGGTGCAGAGAGAAACTATTATTAGTCCCCAAGAGATGGTTCCTGAAATGCAGAGATGATGGTAATGCTGAGTACAAATACCAGATTAGTGTCACAACCAGTAATTTTATCATATCATGAGCCAGTGTTACACAGCACAGAAAAATAATAACCTTAATCCAGCCCCCAGAGATGCCAAACAGCACACAAACACGGAACACTTACAGGAGGTGAGGTGCTACCTACCACAACTCTGGGAATAAGCGCAGCAAGTCTGACATCAAATAAATAAAGATTGTGACCAGCAACTATTAAAATAATAAAATGAATTATTATAAAAATGTGGGTTTTTTCTAACATGCTGTGGTCAGATTTATCATTACGTCAACTTTTCATGCCCCGTATTGGGTGTTGTGGTTTACCTGGCAGGCAGCTAAACATTACAGTTCACTCATTCCCACTTCAGTGGGATCAGGGACACTCAAGGGGAATCCAGAACCTCTAAAGCCTTTCTAGTATTTGCACAGTGTTAGGATGAGCCATTTCCACTGATTTTGAAGGTACCCAACGAGGCTTAGGTGGTAGCTCAGGAATAGCTCATTTCTGAGTCCTGATTTGTCTTTATCTTTATATTCCTCCTCGCTGTACCCCCATCACGCAGTGACCCAAGGCAATCAATCCTAACGAGAGTACTGGTGGGAGCACGTTCCCGCAGCACAAACCTTTCCCAGGGTGCATAACTGATGAGGAAAACATGGGAATCTGCACTGTTATAATTTATCAACAACTGCATCTATTGTTCCTCTCATTACCTAAGACCAACGAGCGAATACATGGATTTAAAAGGCAATACACATGTGCGTTATGTTTTTAATCTCAGGGTGCCAAGAAGGCTATGTGCTCATCCATATTTTTGCAAGGGCCTTATAGATTCCTAAATGTCACTGGAATGCTGTGGTAGAAGAATTAAAGTCGCAGTTTCAGTTTTTTCTTTTCCATTTAGGTTTTTATTTAAACACATTAATGGTGATTCTGTCAAATAAGGCAGGAGAAAAACAGAACAAAATAATAAAATAAGCCTATTTTCTTCTACTTACTAGAGGGGAAAATTTTAGGTTATGTTTTGGGACTTTTTAAATGAGAGGCAATTTGAAGAAAGCTTCATGGATTTTTGTTTTGTTTTGGTTTGTTTTGTTTGGGTTTTTTTCTTAATAATTTAAATCCTCATTATGCTTTTACAGTCAGGATCACCAGATAAAGGTGGAGCAAAATTCTCAGATCTTTGGAAATGTACCTATTTCACTGCCTCATCCCTTTCTGTTCAGGTGTTTGTGACTTCCCTTGTCCATAAAATATTGTAATTTGTTGGCCAAACTTCAGAAGTTTTTTGAAAGAGGATTCAATTCTTGCTAGAATAGGTGGCAAGACAGAAGGCAAAAAACGTGCTGTCTTATTGAAGAAGACTACTGTATTAGGCAACAAAGAATCCATACAAAATAATTATAACAGCAATTTTCACCCTAATCTATGAGCTGAACTCAGATGTTACATCTACTGTGGATACTAAATTAGAGAAATCTAAGTACATAAAACACATATCCATGGGAAACGACAACATTTTGTATTGTTACAATGAAAGAACCACTTTTCTTACAGATGAAACGAGAAAATTTGTCTTAATTTTAAAAAATTCTTTTTAATGAACATCTGAAATAAGAACATTCTTCAAATGCGTCAAAAATAAATCACACTAAACAAATATATGCTAAAATGAAGCCTTTACCATTATAAATTAATACAAACCTAACCAAATTACACAATTTTCCTAATTTTACTTTTCTAGGCTATTTTATTTGTTTAGTTTGAATTATTTTTATCAACCTGTCTTGTGTGTTCTCTGGATTGCTTGCTGAAAGAAACCATGAGCAGAGGAATATGCACAGCCAGAATAAAATCACTAAAAAATACCTCTAGAAAGATTAGTATGAGTGACCCTAAAAATAGAGAACTAGGTCTTTCCATACTGCTTGGAATGAATCCTAAACATCTCAGAAACTACAGCTTTGATCCTGAGTTTTGACCCTGAGTTCCTGGAATTTTATACACACATTGAACTCCATAAATAATAGTTTTTCACAGTTTATTCCTGTTTCTTTATTTCTCGTTCCTCTGGTTTTACAGGAATTTATATACCAAACTAAAATATGATCATCTGCTATATTTTTAAAAAACACTGAGGTGTCCATGACCTTCAGCTGCATCTACATTTAGTGTATCTTACCCTGTAAATTGGGTACTGAGGGGAAAATCCGAGTTTATGGTATGTGCCTGACCATTTGTGCCTTTAAATTCTGAGCCTTTACAGTGATTATTGCCTTTACAGGGGTTCTTTCATGTGCATTTCAGATTATTTTGGAAAAGCACCTCAGTACCCCAAGCAAGCCCATTTACACCAGTGAATGGAATTCTAATTTCTTTATCTTTCTGAAAAGAGTATTTCAGTTTCTTTAGAAAGAGAAAAATGGGACAAAACATTTGAGGTAGAAAAGTTAAGTGGGAGACAGGAGAGAGTCTCACGTTGAAGCAGCATATTTTCAAATTTAAAAAAAAATTTTTACTTGCTTCTGATGAGAGATTTTTTAAGTGACAGCAGAGGAAAAATTTACATCTTCTTTTCTTTACTGTTCATGTCTCCATTTCTAAATGTAATTAGAGGCTCTGCATTTGCTGCTGGGAATATTTATTTTAGCCCTTGAGGCAAATTAAACCCACACTTGAGTTTAAATGTAATTTTTTTAAAAAAAATCAGACAACAAACAAACAAACAAACAAAAAAACTAAAACAAACAATCAAAACCCCAAACAAACAAAAAACCCCAATACATTGAACAGAGATCTATTGTCACAACAAGGAGACTGCAAAGAAGCACCATGAGCCAACACCAATATTGGGAGTATAGGGCATCCCAGCTTAGCCTTGGGTCCATCTCCCAGCCCATCCCAGATCAATTCCTCGGTCACAAATTCCTGCTGCTGATGCTGAGCAGCTACAATTGAACGCCCCCTTCAACATAAAGGCCCAAAGAAAAGAAAAAGAATGCAAAAATTATAAAAATCCTCGTATTTCTTACTAAAATAATTTTAGATTTTTATTCTGCAATGAAATATGTTGCTAGTGGTTTCCTTTCTTAGCAAGATAACTTTACATTGAGTCAGTTAACAAATAATTATTTATTAAATATTTATCATCTATTATTATAGATAGCCTAATTCACAACATTCCCAGGTTGGAAAGGACAAAGCTGCCAGGCACGGGGGGGATTGTTGGGGTGTCTGTGCAGGGACTTGAGTTGGACTTGATGATCCTGGTGGGTCCCTTCCAACTCAGGATATTCTGTGTTTCTGTGATATTAGTTTTGCAAACATCTGCGCATTTTTCAGTTCACAACAAGTTTCTCTTACCTATTATGCAGCCTCCATTATTCTTTCTTTACCCTTATCAGGGTTCTAAACCAGGAAGGCAAGAGTGTGAAGTTTTCTCTCCTTGAGTTACTCATAAATCATAGGACATTAATTATAAAGGGAAGAAAAAAAAAACCCAAGGGAAAAAATATACCAGTCATGCATCAGGAAAAATCCCAATGAAACCGTGAGGAATGGAGGGCAAAGAGAAGAGTCAGGATGCAAGGATGGGACACAGGGAAATGAACAGAAAAACACAGTGGGTGGAAGTTATCTAATGATTAAAAAAAAAGAAACAATCAGCATTTTCAATTCAAGGTCCATTACTTTTGCCCAGTGGGTGTTTACAACTGCACTCACAGCCACTGAAATGGCTCCTGTTGACTTGGAAGCATTTTCAGCCAGGCCTAAAACGTAATGCCTGTAACACTTGTTAATCTAGACGTGCACGATTTAATAAAGTTGAAAGGTTCTCTTTTAACCAAGAAACCTAAAAGTTCTGAATGCATTTTCATATATTTCAGGATGTGTCTAACCCAAAACATGGAGCAGCAGCTCTGCAAAACAATGCCCTGAGGCGGGTTGAATTCTAGCATGCAAAGCTCACCAGCTCCTGTAGATCACTTGTGCACAGGAATTACTGCTCGGAATGTAATTTCCTTCAAATTCTCACTGGAAAATAAATTACTTCAGATCGGATGAAAGATCTCGCTGAAATAGCCTTTTGCGAAATGAAACTCCCATGGCTAGGCAGCTCTGAATAAGTTCTGGTTGAAAATAGGCTATTTTTTTTAGTACTCTGTAATTTAATGATTTTTTCTTTTCTTTTTTTTTTTTTTTTTGCATTATGTGATAATGTATTATCTGTGCATACTGCGACTTCATGGCAAAGTATGATATAATGAGTCTATATATATATATTTTTCAAATAGCAAAAAATTGCTCCTGCGCTGACAAGAGCATCTTTGTGTATCTATGTTCATCTGAAATACACAATATATTCAATATGTCGCAGTCTGAGCCATTCATTCCAGCACTCATATATATTATTCTGATATATCATTTTTACTATCTTGCTACTTGATGAACAATCATGATGGAATATAAAATGTATATGCAAGTTCACAATACTTTTCTAAACATTTTTCTAAAGCCATTGCTTAAATCAATTTAAAATGAAATGACACTTGTTAAAATAATATTTTCCTCCAATGACAGCTCTTGGCAATTTGATGGTGCACGAAAAACTACATCTTTCAGTTCTGCAGGAATATCTTCTCATAGCACTCATATATCTTTTCATCAGACTCTTTGTAGAAGAGGAGAGAGGTTTCTAGCAAATACACATTTGCTTTCAAAGGCAGGGGGATTTTTAACACAAATTTCTTATTTCTGTGGTAAACAGAGAATTTCTGTTCACATGGAAACGTGAAAGCTCCTGATTAGAACTGGTAACCACCGACTTGTAGGGAAGTCACAGCCTGTGTTAATTTGATATTTAGTTTGACCAGATCCGACAATGTGTTTTAGACAGAAATAATTCAGGAAGAATTTGAACAATCAAGCAGAGATTTACACATTTGTAGTAGTGTTACTAAGCCTACTCCAATTACTGAAAGGTTTTTAGTAGGGTAGTATTGGAGACTGAGAACTTGTGCTTTATTTTTTCATCTGAACTGCTAATAAACACATTTAAGATGCACATTTATAGGGGGAATTGGCAGGAAAAAAATACCTTATGGTTACTGATACTATTTTTTTAGAAGATCAAGTAACTTGCATGAGGAAAAGCCACCACCATTTCCTTTACAGAGAGGAATGGGGTAACAGTAAGAGCTTACCTTTGTGCTGGTAATGTTCCTGCAAACTCGTGCTGATTCACAAAGGTCTGTTCCAGCTGAGCTGGGTAGCAAACCTAAATTGGAGTTTATTCAGCCAGAATAATGCTCGTGACCAATCTAAATTGTAGCTGTGCCTCACTTCTTCAGAAGACTTGGCAAACAGGTCCACAAGCTGCAGCTTCTCCCCAAGGGGGACCGAGGGGTTTATAATAAAAAACATGGGATTTCTGATGTGAATATTTCAATCTGTTTCTCTTGAAGATATGGGTCCTAGACCAACAGAATTATTTGTGCATCTCCTTGAAGCTGCTGCTGCCTGAGGTCTCCATTCGCAGAAACTGGGATACTGCTGGGAAACTGGGATACTGCTGGATTGTGGCTGAGCTGGTGCAAGCTGTGTTCCTCAGGAACTGCATCACTGCAGACTTTTAGAGCCCTCCTTCAGGAGAAACTCCATATGAAGGCAGTATCAGAGAAATTCAGGTCAGAAAACAGACACCAATGTTCTGGTGCTTCAAGTGCACGCAGCACCTTGTGCTGTGGTGTGGCATGGTGGTGTTAGATCTAAGGTTGGACTTGGTCTTGGAGGTCTTTCCCAATCTTAATGATTCTGTCATTCTATGAGTCTACTTTTTTTTCTTCCCCCCCCCCTCCCCCAATATTTTTAGCTCCTTTCCTTCCTTTTCACACCCAATGATAGTCTATCACCACTCTTAGCCTAAAAGTAGTCAGTTTTAAACATCTAGAAGAAAATTTAACTCTCCTGAAACTGAAGAAGAAATGTAATTCTTTAACTTCATGGCTTTTTTGGTCTCTCTTTGGATGTCTTTTTTTCATGTATTAGAGGAAAGGTTGTGTAGCTGAAGCAACAAAATGAGCTTTTGTCAATTACACAGCACTTAAACCAAGTACTTAAATTAACAGTGAAGGTAGGATAATTAGAAGTGTTATTCGTGTAAATTTCTCCTAAATTATATTTTTTCATGTCAGAAGTATGAACATTTACATAAAAAGGCAACGTGCCCTCTCAACCTGAATAAATGCATCTATTCTGGCTACTACAAGGAAACTACCAGCCTGCATTGGTTCCATCTTTATCTGTATATTTAATCGTTTCTCCAAGTCAGAATAGTCAAATACAGACATCATTCCTCTCTTAATAAGAATTGAAAAGAACTCTTCTACTCTTTAAATGCAGAGGTGGTGTCATTCTTTGCAACATTTCCAAGCACCGCCTTGATGTTCACAGCCATGGCCCTTCAGCTGGAGCCACCTGCTTTTGGTTTCCCAGTGGTGGAGGTTGGACCAGGCTGGACACGATCTTGGAAGTCTTTTCCAGCATGATGGATGCAATGATTCTATAAAAAAATTCAAAATGTCTAAATCTCACTCTTCCTGTGAACCCCTCTGTCTGAGGATAGGAACCATATTCGCACTGTTCCCTATGGTGCTTAATAGGAAAATTAGTTCCGAAAAAATTGCAGCTCCAAAAGGTCTCGCTTCTCCAAATCTGTGCAACCAGTATGGTTCTGGCTGTATTTGCACCAGCAGTGGCAAAAGAATAACATTTCACTGCTTGTAGCAGGGCAGTGCCTGAGGAAAGTGTTGGTTCCACTCCCAGTGCCATGCTGCTCCAGCCTTGAACAATAACATTGAGAGCAGATTCCCGTTTTTTTGGTGAGAGCAGAGCATCCATTCTGCCCATAATTTGAGTAGTTACAATTCCAGAGAGTTGCACCACAGCACTTCTTGCACAACTCGAGCTAAAGAAAAGTTTTGGAATCATAGGATAGAATCACAGAATATTCCGAGCTGGAAGGGACCCATCAGGATGATGGAGCCCAACCCCTGGCCCTGCACAGACACCCCAACAATCCCACCCTGTGCATCCCTGAGAGCTCCTGGAGCTCTGGTAGCCTTGGGAATGTGACCACTTCAGCCTCCCTTTTCCCTCTCTGCCCCCCTACCCCTTTCCCTGCTAAGGGACTCAGCTAATGCTGACCACACACAAAGCCAAGAATTCCTAAAGAAGTCATGCTAGGAACACTGAAACAGGCAACAGGACTAAGATAAAAAAGGAGTGGTAGCCTGCACTAGGTGCAAATCGTTTCCAGCTCTTGCAGTGCGAGAAAAAGGCACATTTTTAGTCACAAGTTAAGGAAATCTGTCTCAAACAACTGCGATCGATAAATTTATTACACCTGTAGAGCACCTTTGTTTTGGCTTTTGTGAGGCCTTTTAAATGTTCCTCTGACTCTACTTTGGTGATCAAACACTGAAGGTGCAGGCACAGTTTTTCTCCAGGCATGTCCCTTCTGTTGTTGGGAGCCATTTCTTATGAACAATTTTTAATTAGAGAAAATTCAATAATTAATTTAGTGAGAGCTACCTGGATTATTTCAAAGTCCTCAGAGGGACTACGAGATCATTAATTCTCTGTAACTTACTCCTGCATGTTTACTCTGGAAGGAAAACAATGGTCTCTGTAACAAACTTCAAAGGGGAAAGGAAATGATCCACTTTCGTGCCCATCATGAAGAAAGTAGAAACATGTGGCTTAAACCATAATCTTTTCGTGATACAACTCGATATTAAAACTATGTTTGGTTAGTCAATGTAAGAGATGAGAAGCACTGGAATAAATTATACAGGAGAGTTGTGGAGGTTCGGGCACCGAAGTTCTGTGAGAACAAAGCAGCCTGACCACCCTCTGCCAGCAACTGCATTTGGATAGTTAATGATGCCTTGCTGAAAGAAAATGGGATAAATGGTGTTCCAGCAGCCCCACTTTCTGCTGCTCTGGGTGTCCTGGGCTTTATGACCTTGTACAATGCACAGAAATGGACAAGCACGGAGATAAATCTTTAAAGGCAACACAAAACAAGCCAAAAAAAGAGAATTGTTTATCCCCCTATGCATTTCATCCGAATGGTGCCATGGCCTGTTGGCAATGGCAGGCTCAGTGGGACAGTTAATGCATGTTTGTTGGCAGATTTTGGATAACCCTTATCTCTCCCAAGAGAGGTCTCAATAATTCATTTTTTGGCAGTGTGGGTACATTGCACTGGGTTTGGTTTAATGTAGCATGAGGTGCTCTGTATATTTAGAGATTGTGAACAGCCAAATTATTTTTAAGCTTTCAAATCACCACATCTTTCCTTTTCACATATGATTTAGTATCCTTGGTACTTAACTGTCAATATTTTTGTTCAACACTGCATTTGCAGGTGTATGATGGGATCTGATGGGTTTCTGTTCTCATAAAATAGAGACAACTTGGAAGCTTACTGGTTCTTGGAGCATTGAAGTCTCCCAAATTTTTAAGTCCTGGTTTTATGCTTCTTGATGGTTTCTTGTTTTTCACCCAGCTCTGTTGAAACAGTTCATTCACTTGGGTTTTAGAGCATCACTTTTGCTTTGGTTATTGTTAAAATTTATTAGCCTTCCCTCATCGAGCAGCGATAACATTGTTATTCGTGAGAGTTAGAATTTATAAGGTGTTCTGGAGGAAACATTTATTGCCTTACAGGCTGAGGTAGTGGAGCTACCTCATAAGTGAGTTTTCTACGAGTGCTTGTGGCCACATCCTGCTGTCAATGGCAGCATCAGAAATGTGAGGAAACGCTGCCGGCCTGATGTGGACTCTGAGTGTGAAGCTGTTCTGGGACTGAGCTGAATTCCAGCCTAGGTTGTGCAAACACTGTCATTGGGTGAGGAGCACACAGATCATTCTCCCTCCCATCACTGGTTTCTGAAACTTAACAACATCAGTTGCAGATACCAGCTGATTGATTTCATTTCAAATTTTCCATGTCCTGCAGGTGCTTTCAGTTAATTATTCGTGAGATACTTTCATCAGTTGAGAGATAGAAAACCTGTGTCCTGTGAAGACAGAGAGGGATAGGTGCTGAGTGACTATTTAACACCCTAAGAAGTTCTAGACATACTTTTAAGGCCCTGTAATAAAACTGATGCCTTCCTTTAATTGTTTTGGGGTTCACTACTGATCATTTGTAGGCTTAGGGTTGTGTCTCACCCTGAGTGATGGAAGTAACAAAAGTAAAATGTCTTCTAGAATGGTGCCAGTCCCAAAATTTTTTTCTTAATGATTTTCCAAATTTTGCTAAGGTTAAATTAGAAAACTATGTAAGACTATTTTAGAAAAGCACAAAATGCTCAAGCTGTGCCACAAGTAATGATAGATATTTTCCATATTTCAAATACTATTCTTTATTGCTAATTAAACATCTGAGCTTGCTCCTAAACCCACTCATATTCCTGTTAGGATGAGTCTGAGCTCGAGCACTTCATGTACAGAATTCATAAATGAATTCAGAATGTTCATAAATGTCAGTGCCTTGAGCAGAAGTTGGCAGCAGCCGCACAGAGCTTTAGAAAAGCATCCATGATACTTCAACAGATCTTATTAAAAAATAGGCAAAACCAGTCCCTCATCCCAAACCAGCTTTCATGAACTTTTGTATAAGTGTCTCTCTACTCACGAGGATGTCACCACTTCAAAAATACAGTTGATTGCTTACTTACCTCCGACAGAGACCACCCTGAGATTGCAAGTTGGAAAATGCGCTGGCCCAGAGCTGCTCTAGAAGTCCATGGTCTTGAAAGGAAGCCTTGGTATGGGTTTGGTCCTTAATAAAGCTTCCTGTGCCCATGGAAATGCTTCACACAAAATAATCCTCCTAACAAATGCCTGTGTGTCTCCTGCGAGCTCCCCCCATCAACCATGAACATGCCAGGCTCTGGTATCTACTCCAAACAGCTTTAGAAGGGAAATTAATCTCAAGCAAGAACATTCTGCCTATGGGCTATTCTTACAGTGGTGGATTCTGGTACCTTCTGAGTGTTTTTTTTTTCAGATTATATCAATTAATTTCCCTGGTTTGGTTTTTTTTTTCTTTTTAAAATATAAACATCTGAGGAAACAACCACTTTGTCTGTCATGGTTTCAGACCCAGAGCAATGAGAGGCTGAGAGACTCCAAGGGATGCTGTAGCACCGAAACCATTTGTGACTTCTTCAGAAAATCACAGGATCTCGAGAAATGAACTCTAAACACTTTAAGAAATGCACAAGTTTCTAATGTTAATGAACAGCCTTCATTATGGATCAATATGAAATTGCAGAGACATTCTTCCACCCCAGATCCATTTGCCTGCTTTGTGGTGGCTTTACAATGGTTTGTATTGAATCGCTGAGCCCCGACAGCCGCCAGGGCTGAATTGCACAGTGGCAGTCCCAGCGTGCTGGCAGCACCTCGAGTGTTTTGCTGTGACAAGGGGGCTGTGCTAGAGCAACACTGCCTCTTGTGCCACTCAGCAACTCGTCTGGACTCCTGCAGGGCTTTGTTGCTAAACAATGAATGAAGTAACGAGGAACCCCCCTGCTACTCAGCTTAACAGGAGAGCAGAGAGGCTCAAGTAAGTTTAATAGCACAGAAAAAAAGAGTTAATGAGATACTTTCTTAGTTGTTGGCAAGTGAGAGCTCTGTATTGACAAAACCACAATCGAGCATCAGGCAAACAATCATTGCATTCCTTTGTTCACAATGGAAGAAATCACCAAGTAATAGCAGTGCTTTCAACAATGCCAGGAGAAAGCTCCCTCTCCATCCTCTACAGCCACTTTATAATCTCCTGACTCCGATAAAAGCAACTGCAGGACAGGGAGGCCGGAGCCTGAAGGTGCTTGGAGCACCCTGGTCTGGTGGAACGTGTCCCTGCCCACGGCACTGGCTGAGCTTTAAGGTCCCTTCCAACCCAAACCATTCCAGAATTCCATTATTTGATTGTATCTTCGATTAAACAGCTCACAGGGCCCAGGTTTTTGCAGACACCATCACGGGCTTGGAGACATCCAACAGTTTTCAACAATTCTCCCTCTCTCCAACTGATTTGGATGCTAGATGCCACTCCAAATATTCCCCACCTTGACAGCAGACCAGCTGGAGAGTGTCAACAAATCCACCAGTCACCAGGGGCAGTGATTACTTTTAGGCTGAATTTGCTGCAAATTTCTGTGCTGCTGGTGGTACCACAGTGAAGGCACAATATTTTCCTGTGCTTTTCTGCCTGATTGTAAAAGAGAATAAAAAGGGATCGCTCTTTTCACTGCTGTTTCCCATCATCAGACTGGCTGAGGGTGGTGTTTCTCCTACCCAGATCCTCCTGCAGTTGTCTAATCCAAATTAGAGAAGCGACATTTTTCTCATCCTGTTCGAACAGCACAAAATGGGTCCATTACGTACCCCTCTGGACTTCCTGGAAATGAAGGAGACATTAACTCTGAAAGATTAATTGAAACATTACCTCTGGCACCACTACAGGTACTTCAGCTCTTTATTGATTCCAGTTTGGCATTGACACCCAGCTTCCATTTCAGGTGATGATGTAGAGCCTGGTGAGAGAATCAGAAAGATCTTGTTACTACAAGAACAAGGAGTTACTCAGGTGAATATTCATGTGGCACACATGCTCCCTTAAATCTTCCCACGTAAGAGATCCGTCACAGTTGTTATCATTCACCAGGCCTAGTCAGAAAAAGTGGTTTGCAGCAGAAAAATCCATTTCGTTGAAAGCCAAATACCTCGTGGAGCTCTCTCTGTTGTGACACAGCCTTTCTCACTGAAAGTTTTATGAGGTCCTTGTAGTAGTACTGGTAAAAATAACTGGTGGTGCAGAAGACGAAATGAAAACCAAACCTCTCCCAGCAAAATCTAGGTTTCGCAAAATTATGTTGGGGGTTAACGCTTTTGAGGTTTAAAATCTTCTCCAAAGTGGAACGAAAAAGAATTGAAGACATCCCTAAAATTTATTTCTGTTCTGTGTTAACCATCTCTGTTTTTCACATAGCTGTCAAATAGCCTCTTCCTTCAGCCCTCTGCTAACAGTTCAGATGTGAAAATGAGAATTAGTACAGATGATTTAATCTCAGACATTCGAGAAACAGACAAAAATAAATTTAAAAAGAAAAACAAAAGAAGAGAGGAGGAAAAATCGGACATTCATCTAAAGGAAGAGAAGCAGAAAAGCTGCATGAGACTGAGGTACACGCTGCACCTGAACTCACGGCTAAGGCAGTCTATTTCCAGGTTTAAGAATAGAATCAGGGAAATGGAAAAGCTCTAGAGGTGTTTGGAAGTTAATGATGCAGCGTTGTAGTAAAGCCCAAATTAAATTCTCAGTTTTCTCAGTAGAAGCACGTTAAAACAAAAGTACTTCTGGATGAGGGTGTCTGATGCTGCTTCCTTGTTACTCCCTATGAGTGGGTTTTCTTTTCTGGTTTTGCTGCCAAGCAATGACATATGGGGAGATTCCTGCTCATACTTCTAAGTGAAGTATTTTTAGGACAAAGACAAAGGACAGAGTGGCTGAAAATATGAGGCAAGTGCAGAAAGTGATAGAAACTTAAATAAAGAAGAATGTGTCAAATTATGTACTCTGACTGGTGGTCATTACTGCCAGCAAAAGGAAAAAGAAGGGTAATTGGTCTCATATAAGTATCCTTCCTTGTCCCAATTGCTCTTGCCAGTGGGATTGGTCTGTAACTCTGATCTCTGCATCATTATTTAGGAACTTAAATGGAGCAATCAAAACAGTTTGAGTCACTGGAAGTGTACTGGGTTATCCTTACTTGCACAGGATGTTTAGGACAGAGGCTTAAGGTTTCAAAATGTAAATAATGATCCTGCTGTTTTCACACATCTGTGACTGTACGCATGCAGATGAGTAGAGGAAGAGAGAATTAATATGCCCCTGTTTTGCTTTAAAGGAGATTTCTCTGATTTTTCCGCTCCTTCCTTCCTTCCTTCCTTCCTTCCTTCCTTCCTTCCTTCCTTCCTTCCTCTTTATTCCCTAAATCTTCTCTCACTTAGTGCCTCAGGTTTTATTGTGTAAGTGAAGCCATTTACACAAAATTGTGTTTATGGTTGTGGGTTCTACTGTTTAGGCTCTGAAACCTTTTAATTCTCTATCAATCTTTGTTTCTTCTCTTTCAGAGGTGTCTTATTCAGGGACTGAGGTTTTTTCCTCAGGCAATAATTACCCTTCTTCAGCTATATTGATAGGTTTTTGGGTGTTATTATTTGAAAATTGGGAGAGTTTAATTTTTTTTTTTTTTTATTTAGNTGCACAAGTTTCTAATGTTAATGAACAGCCTTCATTATGGATCAATATGAAATTGCAGAGACATTCTTCCACCCCAGATCCATTTGCCTGCTTTGTGGTGGCTTTACAATGGTTTGTATTGAATCGCTGAGCCCCGACAGCCGCCAGGGCTGAATTGCACAGTGGCAGTCCCAGCGTGCTGGCAGCACCTCGAGTGTTTTGCTGTGACAAGGGGGCTGTGCTGGAGCAACACTGCCTCTTGTGCCACTCAGCAACTCGTCTGGACTCCTGCAGGGCTTTGTTGCTAAACAATGAATGAAGTAACGAGGAACCCCCCTGCTACTCAGCTTAACAGGAGAGCAGAGAGGCTCAAGTAAGTTTAATAGCACAGAAAAAAAGAGTTAATGAGATACTTTCTTAGTTGTTGGCAAGTGAGAGCTCTGTATTGACAAAACCACAATCGAGCATCAGGCAAACAATCATTGCATTCCTTTGTTCACAATGGAAGAAATCACCAAGTAATAGCAGTGCTTTCAACAATGCCAGGAGAAAGCTCCCTCTCCATCCTCTACAGCCACTTTATAATCTCCTGACTCCGATAAAAGCAACTGCAGGACAGGGAGGCCGGAGCCGGAAGGTGCTTGGAGCACCCTGGTCTGGTGGAACGTGTCCCTGCCCACGGCACTGGCTGAGCTTTAAGGTCCCTTCCAACCGAAACCATTCCAGAATTCCATTATTTGATTGTATCTTCGATTAAACAGCTCACAGGGCCCAGGTTTTTGCAGACACCATCACGGGCTTGGAGACATCCAACAGTTTTCAACAATTCTCCCTCTCTCCAACTGATTTGGATGCTAGATGCCACTCCAAATATTCCCCACCTTGACAGCAGACCAGCTGGAGAGTGTCAACAAATCCACCAGTCACCAGGGGCAGTGATTACTTTTAGGCTGAATTTGCTGCAAATTTCTGTGCTGCTGGTGGTACCACAGTGAAGGCACAATATTTTCCTGTGCTTTTCTGCCTGATTGTAAAAGAGAATAAAAAGGGATCGCTCTTTTCACTGCTGTTTCCCATCATCAGACTGGCTGAGGGTGGTGTTTCTCCTACCCAGATCCTCCTGCAGTTGTCTAATCCAAATTAGAGAAGCGACATTTTTCTCATCCTGTTCGAACAGCACAAAATGGGTCCATTACGTACCCCTCTGGACTTCCTGGAAATGAAGGAGACATTAACTCTGAAAGATTAATTGAAACATTACCTCTGGCACCACTACAGGTACTTCAGCTCTTTATTGATTCCAGTTTGGCATTGACACCCAGCTTCCATTTCAGGTGATGATGTAGAGCCTGGTGAGAGAATCAGAAAGATCTTGTTACTACAAGAACAAGGAGTTACTCAGGTGAATATTCATGTGGCACACATGCTCCCTTAAATCTTCCCACGTAAGAGATCCGTCACAGTTGTTATCATTCACCAGGCCTAGTCAGAAAAAGTGGTTTGCAGCAGAAAAATCCATTTCGTTGAAAGCCAAATACCTCGTGGAGCTCTCTCTGTTGTGACACAGCCTTTCTCACTGAAAGTTTTATGAGGTCCTTGTAGTAGTACTGGTAAAAATAACTGGTGGTGCAGAAGACGAAATGAAAACCAAACCTCTCCCAGCAAAATCTAGGTTTCGCAAAATTATGTTGGGGGTTAACGCTTTTGAGGTTTAAAATCTTCTCCAAAGTGGAACGAAAAAGAATTGAAGACATCCCTAAAATTTATTTCTGTTCTGTGTTAACCATCTCTGTTTTTCACATAGCTGTCAAATAGCCTCTTCCTTCAGCCCTCTGCTAACAGTTCAGATGTGAAAATGAGAATTAGTACAGATGATTTAATCTCAGACATTCGAGAAACAGACAAAAATAAATTTAAAAAGAAAAACAAAAGAAGAGAGGAGGAAAAATCGGACATTCATCTAAAGGAAGAGAAGCAGAAAAGCTGCATGAGACTGAGGTACACGCTGCACCTGAACTCACGGCTAAGGCAGTCTATTTCCAGGTTTAAGAATAGAATCAGGGAAATGGAAAAGCTCTAGAGGTGTTTGGAAGTTAATGATGCAGCGTTGTAGTAAAGCCCAAATTAAATTCTCAGTTTTCTCAGTAGAAGCACGTTAAAACAAAAGTACTTCTGGATGAGGGTGTCTGATGCTGCTTCCTTGTTACTCCCTATGAGTGGGTTTTCTTTTCTGGTTTTGCTGCCAAGCAATGACATATGGGGAGATTCCTGCTCATACTTCTAAGTGAAGTATTTTTAGGACAAAGACAAAGGACAGAGTGGCTGAAAATATGAGGCAAGTGCAGAAAGTGATAGAAACTTAAATAAAGAAGAATGTGTCAAATTATGTACTCTGACTGGTGGTCATTACTGCCAGCAAAAGGAAAAAGAAGGGTAATTGGTCTCATATAAGTATCCTTCCTTGTCCCAATTGCTCTTGCCAGTGGGATTGGTCTGTAACTCTGATCTCTGCATCATTATTTAGGAACTTAAATGGAGCAATCAAAGCAGTTTGAGTCACTGGAAGTGTACTGGGTTATCCTTACTTGCACAGGATGTTTAGGACAGAGGCTTAAGGTTTCAAAATGTAAATAATGATCCTGCTGTTTTCACACATCTGTGACTGTACGCATGCAGATGAGTAGAGGAAGAGAGAATTAATATGCCCCTGTTTTGCTTTAAAGGAGATTTCTCTGANTTTTTTTTTTTTTAATGAGAAAGGGATGGTAGAAGATGTTTTGTTTTATAGCTTTCCAAGCTCTTTTTTTATAGACTTCGATTACTCAAGAAACAATAAAAAAAAATTACTAAATAACATCTCAATCAGAAAGGATTTTCACAGGGGGTAGGTTGGTAGAGAGAGAGTTCCAAACAAACCTCTGCAACAAGAAACATTTCTATAGAGAAGGAAACCACAAGCAGCCACGGGAAATCAAGAACATTTTGACAGATGGATCACAATATCTATCAAGAGGAAAACCAGAGGAGCAATATAGACCTTCTGTCCTTTGAACAGCCTAAAATTTGATACCTATAGCTCCAGCCTGGACCCTATTTATAAGGACAGAATTTCATTGGCAAGGAAATAAGGATGGTAAGGATGGCGTGTTCAGGACTTGGTGGGGGGGCAGGGAGAGGAGGTTTGTTCTCAGCAGCTGGTCACAGAGAAAGGTTGTTTTCTTGGGAATGAGAAAAAAATCCCTGTTTGACAGCAGAGCTGAAAAGGTGGTCACAAAATAGACAGTGCTGCCAACAGGAGCTGTCACCATATTTAAAGCTGATGAGTAGTAATTAATGCAGATTCTTTCAAGCAAGACTTACAGGCTCGAATGGTGCCTAGTGATTCATAGAGGAAGAGGAAAGTGAGAGACTCTGACTTGGAATTTGAATTCAGTGCCTGTGAAAGCCAGGAAGCAGCAGCTTTAAACACAACAGCATTCCCAAGCAGGGGTGTCTCTAATACGTTCTGACTCTCCCACACACCTCCAGGTTCTCACTTGGAACCTGATGGAAGCTTTTCGGGTTCTCTGCTTCACCCCTCGGTGTTTGCAGTCCCAAGGTTAAGATCCCAGCTGTTTTGGGAGTTGAAAAATCTTCATCCGAGAACGTCTGAGAAAAAGTCAGCAAGGATGAAAAAAGTAACAATTGAATGCCTTCTGCTTAGCTCAGCCACCCAGAGATACCTTAATAATTGTGGGATGCAAGGTGTAAGATGTAAGGTACGGGATAGGAGAGACATGCATATTTTATGTATAAAAACCATGTCTTCTACCCTAAGTAACTTGCAAATTATGTCATTCTTGAATTTTCGGGTGGAGGGGCACTGTGTGAACTGGTTTTTGTGTTTTCAAACAATGCCACGCTGCAGAAATGCTTTTAAGCCCTGAAGCACAATGCAAAAGACCCCCAAAGTCTGTACTGCTGACTGTAGTGTTGATCAACTGGGGCTTATGATATCTAGAAACCAAAAAGAGATATGTTTTACATTACAAATGGGCTCTGCAGTCTTGATACCCAAATATATGTGCCACATAAGTGGTTAAACTTAGTCCCTCCGAGGTCAGGGGAGGAGGTAAGAGCTGAGCTCTGCCCAGATTCTGATTTAGCTTTTGCCAAGCTACCCCTACCCCCACTACAACTTCTTACCCAGAATGGTTAAAAGCCATGTAAACAACTGCTTCACCACACAGTTCAACAAAATGCCAAGTGCTCCTGCACGTTCTGCCCTGAGGTCCTGTGAGAGTTTTTCAGTCTGGACCGTGACGAGCAGTTCGTGTGAGGAGGTTCTGAACAGGCCGTGGAGTTGCTTCACCCCGTTCACCCTTCCCTTCTCTCCCCCTGGAAAAGCTGTCCCACTGAGCCGTGTCAGTGCTGCCCACAGGCTTGTTTGACACCAGGATCTAAGGAATGGGTATTTCCCAACCTAAATGATTCCATGATTCTCGGATTCTACGACTAGAATTAAGCTTTCTGGCAAAGTGACCTACTGATTAATTATAGTTTTCACAGAATCACATATAATAATACAATAATTAATTCAACTTAAGGCTCTGTTCCAGTTAGCACAAAGCACATATGAACAAAGACAAAAATGGTGGATACGTTGAGAGAAGAATTTACTCTTTTCCAAAACAAGTATCTTCTCAAGGAGCCAAGATGTTGTGGCACATATGACTCTGTGAGTACAAAAATTAAAGTTCAGGCAAGGATAGCAACAGTTCTTTGATTAGTTGTAAGCTTCCAAGTAAAAAAAAAAAACCCACCAGTAATCAGGAATATATATTAGCATAAATTACATATAATAAGAATGATAAGAAAAACAACAAGCACTTGATCCTCAGAATCTGGCTTAAAAAGCACGACATTGCCTTGTGATTTAGTGTTTGTTTAATTTAGTGTATTGTTTTTAATTTTTCCAGTCAGGGAGTTTCACCCACAGATGCCAGTTGTAGCCAGGGCAAGGACAGTGAGAAGGTTTTTTGTCAGCCACATAAATTTGAGGGTTTATTTATCAGAAACTTTTATATATCAGATGGCTTTGGCAGCTTAAAAATCTTGGGATTTTTCTTTTAGCTCAAGCCTGGTATGGGACATGCCACCTGGAAGGCTATTCCCCACAACATTCCCATTGTATCACCAATTATTTCTAGCCTTGAGGATATCAAGGTTTTCGTGTGCACATAATGAAGACTCACTCAATGACAGCTTTCCAAGACCTGGACCTTAAAACAAATCTGGTCTCATCAGCCTTACAGTAAAATCCCTGAGCTGGCAAAACATCAGTACTTCCTAAGGGAGTCAGTCCAGCCTGTCTCTAACGGGTAGAATAGACATTTGCTACAAAGGAAATCAAAAAATAATAAAAGAAAGAAAGAGGAAAAAATGGCTAATCAAAACAGTGATTTATTTTTACTCGTATGATTCATTCCCTTAAATAAACAGCAAGTAAAAATCAGCCTCCCTCCAGCTGCAAATTGCCCTAAGCATTCACAGATCAATCTTGATCACTCTTGATAATGGGCTTTTTCCACCGAGTCCATTTCACCCAGCGTGCAAAGTGCAGCTCCTTACTCTCAGCTTAATGCATTTAATAAAACTTAATTAAACATTTGTAAGCTTAATGAAGCACTCTGGAAATGAAAACAAAGGCAAGCCAACATCCTTCTAAATGGAAGCTTGGCTGTCAGAGTCCCACTGAAAAACCTGAAACTGTGCTGGGCTTTTAAGGTGTCCTCTGGGGATAATAGGGTAGACCAGGGGAGCACTGAAAGCCCTGTTGCAGCATATCATTTATTTCTTTTTATTAGCATGTCAGTCAGACATAGGTGTTTATGTTGTGCTGTGTATTCCAGCTGGAGCTGGACAAAATCAATTTAGAGGTAACAAAGAGAACAAATCCCAAATATTTAACTTATGCGAAATGCACCACGTGCAGTGCATTCACTTATGGCAGGAACCTTCATGGCTATGAAGGAAAAGTGGATAAAATTGTTGGAAAACGTGAAAATACCAATCCTGTCCCTGGGGGCTGGTGGGGAATGTGTCACATCCTATTTCTCCAGCAAAGGAAATGGGATATTGACAACTTGATGTTCCTCCCACCACATATTATTGCCTGAAGCCACTAGTTTAACTATTAAATGAGTTAGCTATTTATCTCATAAATATTAGTTTAACTATTATCATTATTGTTGCTATTATTATTATTATTGTTATTGTTATTATTTGTGTAATAGTATTCTACTCTTTATTTTTATTCCAACAATTTGTTCTGAACTAATATTAATTCTCTGATTACCCGGGTAAGATTTTCAATATGCTGATAACTAATTCTTTGCTTCAATGTGTGTTTCATTGTTGTCTATAACAAGATTTTGAATGATAACTGAAGCAACTAATAATTGCCGCAGGCTGGTTTTTTTCATCTCCCACAGTCTCTCCTCACCGGAGAGATGCACCAAACCCCTCCTCATCTTTGTGTTAATCACACTGCATTCCTGTTTAGTTCCCTCCTGCCTGCTAGCACTGACGTTGGAGAAGGAGATATCCAAGATGTGATATTCATTTGAACATTTTCAGGTTCAAATGTTGGAGCAACCTCCAAAATTCTTTGAGCAGAAAACTTTTCATTGCCGTGAATAAGATCCAGTGGGGCTGTAGCTGCACACATGGACACTTCATCCAGCGTTTTACGAAAACGAGCCTCATTTGTAGTTGTCTAGGAAAGGTATAAAAAGTGCCTATTCACAGTTTTATCCAGGCCTAACAGGCTCATTTCATGTCATCAAATTTATTGTCACGCTTCCCGACTTGGACGTGCATCACTTGAAGCATGCCTGGTTCAGACAGGTGATTTATGAGGCCAGCTGAGCTCCCTGCGTTTAATTTGATTTAGGGAAATTTCCCAGAACTTACCAGGGGAAACTCAGTTATAAATCCAAACATCATATTTCATAAGGAGGTTTTACGTTTTCTCCTAATGCGTTAAAAAAGTTTCCTTGAGGTGTGGCTGTGTTGCGGTCTCCACACGTGGCTGCAATCACACCTTGCTGAACTTCAGTGCTCTGAGGAGCCTTTCTGGTGCACAGCTCTGTCCGTGGCACAGGCAGTGGCTCCAAGGCACCCTCAGCACATTCCCTCTGCTCTGCTCTGGTGAGGGCACCTGGAGTTCCGTGGCCGGTCCTGGTGCCCTCCCACAGAAGGGCATGGAGTTGTTGGAGCAAGTCCAGAGGAGGCCATGGAGTCGCTGAGGGGACTGGAGCACTTCCCTTAAGGAACTGGGATGGGAGAGCTGGGAATGTTCAGCCTGGAGAATGGAAGGTTGTGTGGAGACCTCACAGCACCTTCCAGGGTCTGCAGGGGCTGCAGAGAAGGTGGAGAGGGACAATTCATCAGGAACTGGAGTGACAGGACAAGGGGAAATGGCTTCAAACTGACAGACATTAGGTTTAGATGACATATTAGGAAGGAATTCTTCCCTGTGAGGGTGGGGAGGCCCTGGCACAGGGTGCCCAGAGCAGCTGTGGCTGCCCCTGCATCCCTGGAAGTGTCCAAGGCCAGGTTGGACAGGGCTTGGAGCACCCTGGGCTAGTGGAAGGCATCCCTGCCCATGGCATGGGTGGGACTGGATGAGCTGTAAGGTCCTTCCAACTCAAACCATTCTGGGATTCCAAACCATTTTGGGATTCCAGGATTCCATGCAGTGGCTAAATGTGGGCCTTAATCACTTCTGACCTTTGACCTTTTTCTTTTTTTTTTCTTTCATTTTTTTTTCTTTTTTTGCTCTTTGTCTCTTAGTTATAGCACAGATTTTTTTCCTAGAAAACAGCCCTAGGCTAATGGAATTGTCAATAACAGCCTCAGCAGCTCTGGGCTGATTATTCACATCGCCCAACATCACACATCTAACCTGGGCTGGGAACCTTGGACCTTTGGACTGCTGATGGACAGGTGCAGGCTACTGAGATGTCCAAATTGCCCTGCAGAGCTTTATTGCAAATAGAAAGGCTTTTTTCTGTCTTAAAGCCTTCATTACAGATGCTGTAAGTTTTACCAGCTGGATCCTCCACGTGAGCAGGGATGGCTTCAGCCACCTGAAACGTGTGTTACCTGCAGCAGCGTGACAAAGGGCTTGCTTACAAAGCAACTCCACCTGCTCAAGAATTGCCTGTTCCCCTGAGTGCTTAGGTGGAAATGACATCTATTAACCTGAAAGTCAAATATCTGCACTTGTAGGGGGATTACTGCTCAGTGTGCCCGAGTTCTTTATAGAATAGCTTTTCCCAACTCTATCAAAGGCATTAAAAGTTGTCCCTTAAGGAAAAAACTGGGCAGTTCAATGACTATGTGTGTGTGTGTGTAGAATCCAGCTACTTTAGTAAATATTCACACCAAAAAATTCATATATATGTGGGTTGAAGTGAAGGAATGTAGTTACTCCAATTTATTCTAAGAGAATATGACAGAATATTGCCTTTCCAATGAAGGAAAAAAAAATTGCCATCAAGATATTCCATTCTACCAAAGACTTATTAGAAATAGCACCAATGTTTTCAATCTCAGTCAGTTCACGTGTTCATTTTGCTCTCTGAGCCTGTTAAAGCTGAGAAATAATGTATGAAAATAAATGCTTGGTACTTCTACATGTTTTTAACTAAATTCTGATTGACCAGAGGCTTTAATGTTTGGAGCCCAGATAAAATCCATAGCTAAGAGTTTCCATTTTCTATTTTGTGCTGACAAGTCAGCGTTTTAAAATGCTTAGCAGCACAGTCCTCATCTTAACTTCATGCATCTAAATATGAAAAAGGTAGCTGTGATGCTCTCTGATGTCCTGCTGTTAAACAAGAACTTTCCCATCTCAAGCTGTCAGACTAGTCCCTTCAGAAAGACTGATTCTGGGAGGGAAATATTAAGCACTGGACAGCAAGAGAGGAATTAAATTCATAGAAAGACAGTGGTACAAAACCAGTTAAGAAAAAATGAGGGGCCCCAATGGAAAGGGCACACGAAAGAAGCTCCACATGTTTACACCATGAATTATCTCTTGCCATTCTCTTGTTCCTGTTTAATGCTTAAAGTTTCTTCTCTGCTGAGAGCAAGTGAAGGATGTAAGACAAAAATTTGTGTGTTCAAAACTAGTTATGGTGGGTTTTCTTCTGTCACGCTCATGCCCGGCCATTGTACCTCGTCTTTGCATTTTTTTTTGGTCTTCTCCTATCCCTGTGGTACCTAAATGCTCTTGGAGTGAGTTACACAGCTGTGATGGGATCCCAAAGCGCTTCAAAGCCACTTTGTTCTCCCCTCTCCCCACCAAAGAATCACTTTGTGTTACTCCTTCTCTCTTCCCTGTCAGTTGAGAATTGGCAAAAAGCCCTTTTCCAGAAAGAGAAAGCTCTTGGAATGTGTTGAAAGGTGGTCACGCTCTGGATTAGTCCCTCTTAGGGGAGCACTGTTTTCAGAGCAAAGCTATCTCTGCCTCCCAGGTGGTTTTAAGCTCTTTTCTGTCTGCTGTGTGCTGAGAGCAGATCACAGGCACACCAACAATGCCTCGTGCAGGTGTGTCCAGAGAGTGGGCAATCCTGCAGCACCTACTGTTACTGACATTGGCATTCCTTGTATTTCCCTTTCATATCTGCACGTTGCGCTAAATGTGCCCGAAAACAGAGGAGTGTATAAGTGTGTTGACAAGATACGCTGATATTTTTAGAGCAATCCTGCAGGGAAGGAAAAGTTTCACCATTTCTGGGAGGTAAAACTGCTTCTTTGGTTGCAATTCACACCTTGCTGTTGCTGGCTTGGCAGGGAAAGAAAGAAGTTATGACCCTGCTTTCCCACATGCGCTTGTTCCCAAAGCAGTGTCATCTCCGGTGTGGCCACGCTGCCAAATTTGTGAGCCTAAAATGTCAGAAATCCATGCACTCCTCTGCCGTGTGGATAAGTTGACATTTTATCCACTGTGACCCAGGGCTGAGGGTTCCTCCACCCGTGGTCTGAGTATGCAGAAAGCGTTAGACCTGTGCTACCTCCGGAGTAGATTTCGTGCTTAGAGAGTGAAGATGAGTGAGTAGACCCCAAAGTCAGCCATGCAGCCCCATAAACTGCCCTGCTGGGTCCCAGTGAGTCCTGCACACCAGCAGTAACACTGCACTTGCTCTGGTGGCGAGATCTCCCAGCACTGACTCTCATTAAAAAGGAGCCGTGGCATTCCTTGTTCCCAAACCTCGTCCACACCCAGGCAGATCTTGGCCTCTGTTTTTAACTGTAACAGGGCATACAGGCTCTCTTGCTTGTTTGAAAGCCTACTCAAATAGGATCTTGGCTCCTTTCCTCTCTCTACTTTACCCTGGCTTCCCCCTTGCACTCCAACCACCCTGGCAGGAGCCCCGGCTGCACCATCCACAGCATGATCCCACTCACAGGGGTGCCTGTGCTGGCACAGTAGCTCAGATTCTGTCCCCTCCCTGCCAAAGAAACAAGGGCTGCTGGGCTGTAAAACACTGATCCTTCACCATATCCCATCTTCCTGCCTGCTGTCAGCACAGCAGCGAGGAGGGCGTGGATCGCTCTTCTTCCCTGTGACATTTTGTGTTGCCCCTGGAATACGTGCCGCGTTTTCAGAGGAGAGACCTTCAGGCAGCTGCAGCCCCCTCCTGCCTTCTCCGTCCTCCCTCCTGCACGAGCTGCTTGCTCAGCTTGGGAAAACTGACTTTTCTTGGCTTTTGCCTCTTTGCTGACTTGAGGTACCTGCCGAATAAGCACTTTCACAAGAAATGCAGTCAGCATATGCATACCTTTGCAAACAAAGGCTCTCCCGCAAATTTTGGGAAGGAAGACCCTGAACTGTGACTGCACCTTTCTCCACCTTCAGCCACTAGAGTATGAACACATTTTCTTCCTGCCTGTATTTTTTTCAGCAAGCCATGAGAGAAACTAAAGTTTATTTATGTTCACTATGCTTTTAATATGATTCAATTCAGTCTCTGTATTCTGTATTTTGTCACCCAGGGACTTAGATCAGTCTGGGAAACCTAATTCTGCTTCCCAGGTAGTGATAAGGTGCCCCATCCTCACTGCAGTCTCTTCCCACAACAGAATTTCTAGACATTAACTTGGCTCCCACACCTCAGACATGATCAGAACTGGGTTTGCTTGGAAAAGAGCGCTAGAAGGGTTTTGTGTCAGAGAAGCCTTCACTTAAGCAGGATGGTGACTGTGTTCTAATTAATAACTACCTGGATATTGTGCCTGTAGTCACTAGAATTTGTTCTGAGTATTGTCCTGGGTTGTCATCGTGCCATTCCATGGGCACAGTACACAGGCAGTGACAGGGCAAGGGCAAGTGGCTTTAAACAGCAGAAGTGTAGATTTAGATTCGATATTGGGAAGAAATCCTTCCCTGTGAGGGTGGGGAGGCCCTGGCACAGGGTGCCCAGAGAAGCTGTGGCTGCCCCTGGATCCCTGGAAGTGTCCAAGGCCAGGTTGGACGGGGCTTGGAGCACCCTGGGCTAGTGGAAGGTGTCCCTGCCCATGGCAGGGGGGGCACTGGATGGGCTTTAAGGTCCCTCCCAGCCCAAACCTGTCTGGATTTCCATGATTCTGTGAAGCTCTATTACCACAATTTCCTTGTTTTGGTTTTTTTTCAGTTTATGATGGCAGGTAATAACAGCACTGGTGAATGCCAGCAGAAAGCACCAGGATCTGATCACTCCAAATATTATCTGCAGTGCCCAGATGGAAACGACTGCACTTGGATGTAGCCACAGCTCTTTCTCCTCCACCATTGGGTTCATATCTTATTACAAAACTTTCTTATGGATCAAGTAATTTCCTAATTTGGCTCATCCAGACTCGTCTTTTTAAAAAAAAAACACCCCAAAGATCTTTTTTGAGAACACAGAAAGATTCCAGTTGAAAAAGACGCCAAAAGGGAAATATTATTGTCTCCAGTTTGAGAACCAGATAAACCTGTGCCTTTTTTTTTCTCACTATATACTTGCGGGGTATTTTTCCTATCATATTTATCTTTATAGAATGCAGTTCTGGTAAAATAGAAACTCTCCCTACTCCATGAGCCTACAGGTTCCAAATCCCACAACTAGTCCATGACTAGTGAGCTAGGAAACCTGGCACAAGGCTAGTGGGTAATGACAGGAGGCTTCCACTAGTCCAGCCCAACACGATGAACGTGCTGTGTAATAATTTAATGATGTTCCACTTTTGGGGCTTCTTCTGGTCTGGATCTTCTATTAGGGACAGATTTGTGCACAGTGAAGAACTTTAAATCTTGGCAGAGAAAGATCTGTGGAAAAAAAAGCCCCACTCAGCCAAGAAAGAAAAAAGAGTCATAGGGGAAAAATTTTAAGAAGGAGGATAAAAGGTGTGTGGGGGGAAACCCCTCAGACAATTTACTGTGACAATTGGTGTTTTTCTTTAGTGAAGGGAAGCAAATGCTTCATCATTGCCCCACACTTCCATCATGACTTTTGCTTTCTACAAGCAGGAGAGGATTTTTTTTTTTCGCTTTTTGTTAATTTTGTAACATCAGAGTCTTTCATTTGTTTGAACAGACTACACAAGGTACTGAGCAGCAAAATCCAACTATCTAATTTTGCAAGTTATTATAGTTGCCAAAGCCATAACAAAAGAGCAAAAGAAAGACTTGAAGATGAAAATGGGAACACTGACAATTTTAACTGGGAAGACCTTATTATTGCAAGAGCAAGCCAAAATCTGGACACGTAGAAGAGGGGCTGAGATACATTATTTAACAGCAAAAGAAAGCTGTCAGTGGAAAACAAATAGGAATTTATCTAGAGGTTAATTCCTCCAGCACAAAAAAAAAAAAAAAAAAAAAAAAAAAAAAAAAAAAAAAAAAAAAAAAAAAAAAAAAAAAAAAAAAATTGCAAATTTTAGTTCTGAATGACTTCTTAGTGTACAGAAGGTCTGAGGAATTATGCAAAGGGATGGCAGTGAAATAGTAAAGCAGATAAATATTCATTGAAGTCAGAAAGACAGGAATCACTAAGGAAAAGGTTTCCCCTGGCAGAGGGCTTTCTAAAGAGTTTCTGCCTTTGTATTTTACCTTCTCTACATTCACTGATAAGGCGTTGCCTCCCCTGTGCTGCTGGGGTCTTGTTGCAAGTGAGGAGTGTACCCTAAACTCAGATTAGGCTAAACTCAAATGACATTGTAATATAAAAAATCGAAATGAATGAAGTGAATTCCATTGAAGTGGACTGAAGTCTAGCTGAATTAAAATTATGTATGAATGAAATGGGTTTTCATCCTTTCTGCGCTTGCCCATAAAATGATGGGTTTTTACGTAATTCTTACCCATTTAAAAACCATAAATTGACTCTTAAAGCTATGATACTGATTCAGACTGGATGCAAGGAGGTGCCACGGAACCATTTTGTATCAATTTCCTTCACTTTACCCTGCATTTACTAACAAGGACTTCTGACAGTCCAGCCATTTGTTCTGTTCTCTTGCAAAAGGCAGCAAAATCTTCTTCTGAGTCCCAGGTTCTGCTGTCTCAGGTGTGCTTTTTTCTCCTAGGATGTGTCAAATAGCAAAGAACCTAATTCTGATCCGCAGCCACTCACATTTAATTAGTTTCAGTAATTGACCACGTTTAATTAATAATTTGCACTGTCAGCTTTAGGAACTGGATTTCAATAGCTGTCTTTTATCTGTAAAAGGGGGTATTTTTTAAAAACTGAAAATCCTTGCACTGAAAAGAATGGAAAAAAGTACCCACCTACTAAACAGCTGCATTGGCAGGGAAATTTTTAACATTAATTTGAATGTAAGCAGCATGGTTGTACTTAGGTGAGCAGCTCAAAACAGAGAATTCTGAATATTATAGTGTGTGTATTTGGGAGGAGGCAATGTGTACTCATGCTCAATTCTCTTGGGAAATATGCAAAGCAAAGGATCAGGGGGAGACTTCTGAAAAGCATTTTGGCTGGAAAAGATTGCTGCCTTTGTGACATGGGTAATATCATTTGCAAAAACAGCCTCTCACCTGTCTCCTGTAGAGCTAATGCAGCCTTCCACCGCTGTGCATCCCACAATTCCAACCTCCTGCCCATCCTAAAACACTCCACAGGATGACTCTGGTGCTTGGGTGTCACATTAAGCACCCTGGGAAGGACAAGCCTCAGGTGGAGCATGTAAAGCATCGCTACAGCTGTCACTTCAGCCCAGCATGAACTCTTAGATCCACATCCTAAAAATAAAATATCGTAATACTTTGACTTTTTGACAGTTTCTCTCAAAATCTGGAGTCAATCTCTTCTCTTTACCTACCCCTCCTGAGTTCAACACACACAAAAGTGTATCAAAGTTACTACTTTTGTGTAAGAAAGAAGAATCCCACAGCGTTTCTTTGTAATAACTGTTCAGCTACAAAATTTTATTGGTCTCCTTCTATGTTCCCTCTAGAGGATGTAATGCACAAAAGCATTGCCACAGAACATATAAAATTACAAATAAAATTTATTGTAAAAAGTAGAATGTCTTCTAGACTGGTGTCAGTATTTATTTCATTCATAAACCAAAACTGCAGGTATAATATATTCATTGTCAGCAAGTTCATGTGTGTAAATTGCCATCCAACAGTATTGACTGATATAAGACAGATATTGAAAAGACAATTTAAATTTACTCTTCCAAACATAAACTGTTCCACAAAAGCACTGTAAAAACTCCTTCAAGGTTTTGTGTTGTGCTTCACATTTATGGTTAACTACATAATTTGGTTGTGTCATAATCCACTGTGTTTGGCAATTTGGCATTAAAGGCCTGCAAAGCAGATTGGATCCTCACCACTTCACTGGTAGACAGTTTGAGTCTATGACGGAGCAAGCAAGAGAAGAGGTCCAGACGACGTTGGCCGGGTGGAGAGAGTTTATTTACACGATCCCGAATCTCCAACAGCTGCAAAAGTGCTGAGTCCTGTGAGCCCTGAGTGTAGGGGTAGTCCAGCTGCAAAATCAAGTCTCGAATCGCTTCTGGGTCGAAGTGCATGCTGTAGCCAAACACTTGGATGTTGTTGATTTTCATGTAGCCCAGATTTCTTGAGGGATCAATAAATTCCAGGGGTTCATAGTAGATGCTCTCGTTGCCATTTGGACCGTTCGACTTTATTCGACTCCTCAAATAGATGTGCACGGTTTCAAAAAATGTCTTCCACTTGTTGCCCAGAGTCAGCGTCCAGTTATAACACTGAAGGGGTAAGTCCAGCTTAGTCCGCTCCCAGTCTGGGAAATTATTTTCATTCACAGGCATAAACCAGCTCTCAGAGTGGCTGCCCCCAAAAGGGTTGATATAAACAGCAAGGACGGGCTCTAAGGTGCTGTTCTTAGTCAGGCAAATTTGGAGAGAGAGGCCCAGTATCATATGGACCAGGCTGGACTTGTACTTGTTGCTCTTAAGAGTCAGGAGCATCCGCTTGCGCCACGAGGGGTCGAACCAGCTGTTGAGGCGCATGTCGTTGCTGATGAAGATGGCGTGGACCTCGATCCTCCGGTCCGTCTTCTGCAACAAATACTTCATTTCCAGGTCCTGCAGGTCCGTCTCAAAGCCGATGTAGTGCTCGGTGGAGTCGGCCACCTCGGGCTTGCAGAGCCCCTGGCTCAGCATGTAGCCGGCGTTGCAGCTCCCGCAGCGCGTGCGGTTGTCGGGGGCACAGCTCAGGCAGGCGGGGCCGTCCCCAACCGTGCAGGGCAGGGACCCGTGGCAGGCCACCTGGTCATTGGGGCAGGTGCACGTGTGAGTCTCTTCGGAAAAGCTTCCCAGGAGCCCGTTCTCGTTGCAGTAGAGAAACGACTGGATGCGGTTGAGCCAATAGTTGGAAGACCTGCAACGCGAAAATAACTTATTTTAACGAAGAGAGACCCGCACACAACGAACACAACTTTGTTATGCTTTATCAGAAAAAGGAAAATAAGGCTGGTTTTAGTGTCAGATGAAGGCCACGGTAGCTGTATCTGCTGTCAGATAGACACAGGTATAAATTGCCTCTTAACAATGCAAAATCACCAAAGAAAAGTTTCCTTATAAACCCACAGGCATGACAGGAATGTTCACCTTACGTATTTGCTTTCTCTGTGTCTCTGTCAAGGCAGCCTGACAAAGAGCCACTTTCTGTAATCATCTTCAGATTAACATCTTGAAATCCTATGCAGCAGAGATTATTTTCGTGTGTCCTATTTGACCAAAGAAGTGCTTTGTGTGTATCTCAGTGTCCACAACTCTACTGTCCCTCTATTCTATTATGAATTTGTTGTTTTTTTGGTTTTTTTTACTGGCTGGAGCTGCACTGATTTATAGAAACTGAGCCAAAATTCTTCCCTAGAACAGCAATAGTTCCCTGCTCCCCACCCACAGAGATTCTTCAGATGACTTCAAGCACTACAGAATCTCTGCAGGAAGCCATGCACGAGCATGCTGTGTTTACTTTTCATCTTTGGGGACAAAATTAAAAGATCACTTTAATGTTCTTCTTGTCATTTCATTTTGGTTTCACTAGGAGCAACAGTTAATGTCCCACATCACACTGGGAAAACATACTGAAACCAACAACTTAGGCTGATGAGGCACAGTCACTAGAAGAAAGACAACGGGAACAGCAGAGCTACATGGAAAAATGATCTTCTTTCTTTGCATTTTTCAGCTCCTATTATTCCCAGCAATGCACAGTTTAAAGAACTTGTTTTGTCTGCTGCAGTCAGAGCTATTGTTGCCACATGAATGATGATAGTTGTACAGTTTCTTCCCCTTTCATTACATTGTTTTGGAGAGAAAATGCAAGAGCCTCATTTACTCCTGACTTACTTCTAAGTCACATCTGAATTTGTCTCAAGGAGAAATCCATGGCATCTCAAAGTCTGATTTTTTAGAAACATGAAAATAAAGTTCAGTAAAAAAAATACATCATTTTACACTCTGATGACTTTTAAAATCTTCCTATTTTTTCCCTTTTTAGGGCAGGAATCTTGGTTGTTCAGGGTCAGGGGGGTTATATGCCTATAGCTCTAGGTATTTCCTAGAAGCACAAGTAAATATAATAACATGCACAACATGAACATTCCTTATCAATTATTCTTCTTTGTGCTCATTTGAAAGTCAGCATTAAGCAAAAGCATTCTGGAGAGTTTATTCCTTTGTTTCCTGGTTAAAAATCACAATGTCCATTCCACCAGAAAGGTCAAATGTCACAAAATAAAAGTCACCCCAAAACTGAGGAGACCTTGAAGCTGTCCCAGGTGGAATGGGAAGTTCCTGTGTGTTGTGTCTGGGTTGTTTTGACAGCAGCCTGGGGCTGTCCCAGCCAGACCAGGTGTGTGTGACCCTGGTACCCGTTTTGGGTTGAACTCTCCTGCCAGCCTGGGTCTCACAGCTCTGTTTGCTGCCATAACCCCATGAGCACCACGGCAACCAAAACAGAGCAGATCCCTTCCAAAAAGAGGGAAAGCAACCTCTCAAAGGCCCCTCGTTGCAGCTTCTCCCTAATCCTTTGTGCTTCTCGGTGCTTATTTAAGAATTGATACCGAGTCCCAAAAGCTGCTGGAGGTAAGGTACAGAAGTCTGGTTTATTTAATTTAAGTCTTTGGTTAATGCCATTTGCTTCAGAATGGCCTTCATAGAGGCTTATGTTTTATCACACTGGACAGAAAACTGGGCAGATTTCAAGGCTGCACCGTCTGCATTTTAATCTCCAAGTTGTCTGCTGGTGTTGTCACTACCAGGGGGTACCACATGACCGCTGATATTGACTGGGTTTGCAACTGTGCCTTTTAGCAGCCTCTTCCACTTCTGTTGGGAACAGAAGTGTCCACACCTCTGAAAAGTTTTGTTATATATCGGGAATACATTTCCAGAGCACATTTCCAGGAAACCTCTTTTTACACAGACCAGCTCTGAGCTTCCAGCTGTGGTTTTGAATTCACCTCAGTAGAGGAGAAACAGCTGAGGAGAATTTCTGAGCGAATTTTGCAATGCTGTTTTATTGAGGTGGATTGGGTGTCACTTGGAATGGTTTTGTCAGCAAGGCACAGTGGTGTTCTCCGGGGGAAGAAGCCAGGGGTGGGACACAGCTGGGTCCACACAGCTTCAGCTGGCTCCAGCCAGATGTTCTGATCTTGACTCAAAAGCTCTTTTATCTTATCTCCTTCTCCCCCTGTTGAATGCAGTGAGTGAGAGAGTGGCTGGATGTGTGGGAGCAGTGGTTAACCCACCACACAAGGAGATAATTTCCAGCTTTAAGTTGATCCCTGCTGTGCTTCATGTACCCTCTCTTCCTCTTCGATCTAGTCAACAGCATTACAATTTTTCATATTTCTATATGACAATACTACTTATAATTATTTGGCACTGAAACAAGTCAAAAAGTGTTCTGCACATCAGGGTTTTTTTCATATAGTAGAGGTTTTGTGAGGGAACTCCTGCATGGTTGGCTGGGAAAAGTATCTGGAATGCAGGGTGCACCAGGCAGAGAAAAAAGTGAGAACTGTGGCTTTACTTCAGAGCGGAGGAGAGAATGGAACTGGGAACACAGGGAAGGAATTCTCTGTCAGCAGAGGTGGCTGGAAGAGGGACAGCTAGTGAGGAATTTGGCAGTCCTGGAAGAGGAAAATTTTCTACTGTTGGAATGAGCCTACTTAAACCAGCAGCATTCATTTACTGGCAAGGGTTGATTTGGTTTGGGTTACTCACTTTTCCAGCCACATGGTGTTTAAAACATTTTTCTTCTTTATTAATTAATTAACACTGTTTCCATGATTATGAGAAGAAAACTCTTCAAAGCCACTTCTTTTTTGTTCTTTTTCAGTTTTAATGAGCCTACCTTCCTCCTTTTATTCTGCTAGGGAGTAGAAGTAGCAGCTTAAAAATCTGCATGAAATTATAAGCTGCACAATTAAGTAAATTTCTTTCTACAACTTAGTTATGTTGCTTGTAACTTAGTATCTACCTTATTAAAACAGCTATGTCTCTGATGATTAGCAGTTGCAAAGAGGTCAACAACTTTAGAGGGAAGGAGGTTATCTCCTTATTCCAACAAAGTTCAAAACAATAACATTCTCACGTTATTGCCTTCTTTTGATTTCTTTTTACGTGATTTGAACCAGAGAGGTTTCAAGAAGAATCTGCTCATACTTGTCTTTGATTAGTTAACAAACATAGTCTATTTAAAAAAATAAAATCTACTTCCTTATTTAACTGCTTGTTTCAAAATTAGTCATTAAGGAATACTGTTACCCTTTGTAAATTTATTGCTTTCAGTAGAGCAAATTAGGTGAATTATGTGAAAGTACATAAAATGTCAGCGACACCTACTTTATTTAAGCCACTCATCCTTAATTGGATAAATTCACACTGGCGTGTCATTATGAAATCATTCTTTTCCTCCTAGAAATTAAAGATCAGATAAATTCTGGACCCTGCAGCCACGGGAAAGGTTTGATTGGAAGCAGATGCATCCTGCAGGTCAGCACCTGGCTGAGCAGCTGGTGCAGCTGAGGCTCCCACAGCCACTCTGAGGCCGGCGGCAGCTGGGGACAGACGGGGTTTTTCCAGAGAAGATGAGGGGTGACATCTCAAGTGCCAGACTTGCTGACCCCATCACAAGGGCTTCAAGCATTGTTAGCCAGGGGCTGGAGTTCTCATGGGGAATGGGGAATAAAGCATCCAGGGAGAGAGGCATTTCAGGCTGGTTTGGAACCGCACCATCCAGTTGGAACGAGACGATCTTTCAAGTCCTTTCCAGCCCAAGGCGTTCTGTGGTTCTGTGACTCGTTCTGTGCAGAAAGTGGTACACCTAGGGACTCTTCTCTGTGCCTGGATGTGGGTTTGGGTGGGAAACAGGCAGATTTGGACACACTCCCAATACTTGGACTTCCTTGGTATCAGAGAGGTGTGGTGGATGGACACAGACTCTTTGGTGGAATCAGCCGGAAGGGGAACAACTGCACTCCCCACGAAAAGAAGACTTCAGACCTGAAACTTCACTGCTGAACGAGCAGTGGACTGGTTGGGATCTCAAGGGCAGGGATGAGAGCAGAGGCCAGTGAGAGGGACCCTGTCAGAACCTGTTACACACCCTGAGACCAAAGGAAATGGATGAAGCCTTCCTTAACCGACTGCACAAAGCAACATGACCACAGGTGCTGACCTTCAGGGGGACTTCAACCCCTCCAGCAGCAGTGTCAGTGTCAGTGTCAGTGTCAGTGTCAGGGTAATATGACAGGGCATGGCTCCAGGAAACACAGTCAGGATAAATATTTATGCAGCAGGACAGGGCAGTTGCTCTGCTGGGGCTGCTGCTCCTCAGTAGGGAAGAAGGGGTTGAGGTCGTGAGAGCTGGTGCCAGCCTTTATCTGGGAATTAGTTCAGGGAATGAGTAGGTCAATCTCATGGTGAAGAAGACCATGTGCATTAGCGATGTCAACAGGTGAAGGGCAGAAAACACGCCCTGAATTTTGGTCCTTAAGGGATAGCTTGGTACTTCATCCCCACCACAAATGTTCTCTACATATCCCAGTGCTCCTTTGCCTTTATTCAGTTTTTCACATATTTTATGTTCTCACGGAGTTAACGGGGGACTGGTGACAAAAGCTGCTTATCTTGAGCAGCTCCTCCTTATTTATAGAAGTCAATGAAAAAATTAAGACAATTAGCCCTGAGCGAGGCTTGAAAGAGCTCTTCAATTATTCTTTTAACAACAAAAATATTATTATTTGGTTTGGAAAATTATGCTGGCCTGATGAGTTAGTTTTCCAAACACTGGGATATAGAACTGGTTTCCAAACCTAGTGAAACCAGCAAGAATATTCCCAGTCACTCCACTCAGCTTCAAATAAAAACGGAATGCTTGAAATACCTGTGCCTTCCTCGTCATGCGAAATTACGTGATAATTTATAATCAAAAGTTATTTCTAGTGATTCATACACTTGAAATCACAACTTTACTGCAGAAGTAAAGTAATTTTTAATTTCATTAAATATGATACTCGGTAAGTATAGGATACTTGTCAAATTATATAACGAACTACACCTTCCTGGAAACTGTTTGGAATTTTTTTAAACTTCTTTTGTTTATTGAGATCAAGTCATTGAAATCAACCTTCCAAAACCAGCACAAAAGTACAAAGGAAGGGCTAAGTCTGGATAGAATTTCTATGAAAACAGGAATATTGATTGTCCTGTTAGCAGAAAACCTGCTGTCTTGGTAGGAAATAGATCATCAAGCCACTGCTCTGAGTTATGAACACTGAGCCAGGTAACCCAAACTCCTGCCTTTCAGTTCAGACCCCCAAACTGGGTCTCCATCATTCCGGGGTTTGAATCTCACCACTGACTGCAGAGAGCTCCTGCTCACACAGATCACGTCTCTCACGGAAGAACAGCTCCTCCCTCCTTACTGCACTTGTCTCATCAAATACGTCAATGTGAAAATACCTAGTGGTGCAGGACAATATTCCACAAGTGTTCTCAGTCCTTAAAATTTACGTGGAAGCAGATTGTTAACTAATTCTGGTTCAACAACAACTCTAGCTCCAACTTCCACTCGTTTCCTACCCTGCTACAAGCTCAGGCTACTGTTGCAGGATGAAGAGGCTCCTGCTGGTAAATCTGCTGCCACACAAACTGCACCAGCTTTCAACTGGAATGCTTGCAGGGTAAAGAAAGCCTGCCAGATAATCTCACTTTTACACAAGCACAGTAAAAAATATGATAACCCCAGGGAAGTTAATGCAGCAATTAAAATCAGCCAAGTTTCTGATGAGAATCTCAATGAGAAACATAAATCATAATTGTAAAGCGCATTTAAAATATTTTGCAATTCTTTTTTCTTGCTATAAAAAAAAAACTTTACTTAAAACCAGAATTATTTTTACTGGAGCAGTTGCAAGCTGAATCCAAACCGTGTGCCTACTCCTGTTCAGCACACTGTAACATTAAATGTAAGAACAAAGCACTGTGGTCACCCTATAGAATAGCTGGAGCAAGTATTTAATCATGATATGACACTTTTACCTCCTTCTCTGCCTCACTAAGTGCTTAACATCTGTTGTACATCAGATGGCTCAGTAGCAGATGATGAGTACTCAGTGAGGCAGATGCTAAGTAAAAAAATGAAGACAATTTAACAAGAAGAGGAGAGGCAGTAAAATACCCATTACCTGTTTTCCCTTCCTTTGGAGGCCAAGTCCCATATAAATCTGTGAGACAGCAACATCAACACCAAGTGCACTTACAGACATCTCTGCAATGTCCTGCTCTCCATCGGGTGGATTTACATCTTGGGAAGGACAAATCAGGCCCCAAGTACTTGGTTTCTGTGCTGTGATTCAAAACAACATCAGTAATTGCTACTTAATTTGATAATGGTGTTTATGTGAATGAGGTTTGCTCCTAGGAATCAGGGTAAAACTACCAGCTGCACATGGCCAGAAGAGCAGTGAGTGATCAGTGAATCACAGAACCACAAAATGGTTTGTGTTGGAAGCCCACCCAGTGCCCCCCCCTGCCACGGGCAGGGACACCTTCCACTAGCCCAGGGTGCTCCAAGCCCCGTCCAACCTGGCCTTGGACACTTCCAGGGATCCAGGGGCAGCCACAGCTTCTCTGGGCACCCTGTGCCAGGGCCTCCCCACCCTCACAGGGAACAATTCCTTCCTAGTATTTAATCTATTCTGTCCTCTGGCAGTGGGAAGCCATTCCCCCTTGTCCTGGCACTCCATCACTTGGAAATTGTCTCTCTCTTTCTTTCCTGTTGGCTCCTTCAGGCACTGCAAGGCCACAGTGAGGTCAACTTGAAGCTTCTCTTCTCCAGGCTGAACAATCCCAACTCTCCCAGCCTTTCCTCCCAGCAGAGCTGCTCCATCCCTCTGATCATCCTGGTGCCTCCCCTGGGCTCTCTCCAGCAGCTCCAGGTCCTTCCTGTGCTGGGCCCCAGGGCTGGGGCAGCTCTGCAGGTGGGGTCTCACCTGAGCATAGGGGCAGAATCCCCATCCCTTCCCTGCTGCCCACGCTGGCGGCTCAGCCCAGGGCCCGGGGGGTTCTGGGCTGGGGCAGGTCCAGCTCTCACCCACAGCAGCCCCAAATCCTTCTGCCAGGGCTGCTCCATCTGCTCGTCCACAGCCTGGATTAATCCCAGGTGCAGCCTTTGTTAAACACCCTGAGATTCCCATGGGCCACTCCTGGAGCTTGTCCAGGTCCCTCTGGATGTCATCCTGTCCTTCAGGGGTGTCACTGCACCCTTGGCTTGGTGTCACCTGCTGAGGGTGCCCTTGGTCCCTCTGTCCTTAGAAGATTTAATGTTTTCAGTTTATTCAGCCTCACAAAATTACCCACCACTCAAATAAACACGTCTGAAGTAATTTCACTGTGGCTCACGCTGCAGGTACGGCAGTGAGGCTCTTGGTGACGCTGCAAGTCCCACTCCAAAAGAAGGCAAAGAGGAGCAGTGCAGCTGTTCTGAGCTCGCATCTCACAATTTCACAGCTGCTCTACCTGAGCCAGGTGCTTCAAGGCTGATCCAAAGGTCTGGGTTATGTGGACCACGGTGAGCACAAAGAGTGGGTTAAATTAGAGAAGGGCTACGATGCTTTTCTAAATTTTCTCTAAAGAGAAAGACCTACCTAAGGGGTGCCTGTTAGCATACACAGAAAGGATATTAATTAGCCAAGGAAATGTAATGGAAATGTTGTTTCTACATGCTAAAATTGCTTCCAGCACTGAAGTGGATGCAGTAACTAAAGAAATCTGTCTCGCTGTGAGGACGCTCTGTGGTGACTGGATGAACCTGGAGCATGATTCTGGATTATGTTGCTGGGGCTATTCACAACCTAAACTGAATCTGCTTTGAATTATGGAGGTAAAATATCTTGTTTTCCCTGTTAATCACATTTAAGGAGAGTCTTTCCAGATCCTCCAGCCCTCGTGCCACCATTCTGCATCTGTTGCCTGGGCCCCTCAGGGCTGGTACTGTATATTTTAAAATGAATAATACATGTTCTTCCTTTTAAATTCCAGATAGTCCTTATATTATGAGAAGCAGAGGAATTAAGCCCCTACATTAAGTGGTAGAAACCTGCTGCATCTCACAGAAAAAACTGCCATAGGTTTCATGGTATTTCAAGCTAAACAATATTTTGGCACTAAAACATGTAATATTTCAGAGGGTATTTGTAGTTGGTCTGTTATGAACTGATTTACAAAGCTTTGGTAGCTTTAACTACGTTGATGTTACACCCTTATAATTCCCATAGTAAAATTTTTTTAACCTGAAACATTTCTGCCACACACACCCCCAAAAGAATAATTATTTTAGAAAAAAAATTAAGAAAATACACCCACAGTTTTTTTGACACAGGTCTAATCATAATGACCACTGTGGTATATTTAACTGGGAATCAAACTGCTTTGTAGCACCAAATATTTACATAAAGGGAGTCAAATCAGAGACAAGCTTTGAAAGCTTTTACTAAATAATGATCCAAAGGGCAGCAGGGACAAAGGAAACACAGGGAAAATTAATTAATGCAGTCAACTGTAGAACGAAAGGAATCAGAGCTGTTAGGCAAAATACAAGTTTCCATGTAAAGGAGGAAGAAACTGGCCACACACATGCACAAAACCCCGCCAAAATACTCCAACCAAAAACCACCAAACAAGCCAACCAGTGTGTGCTTCTTGGAGCCACTCACCTGCTGTGCATCAATGTATGTGTGTGCTCGTGTTTGTAGCGTTAGACCTGTGAAAAACTGACCTTGGCTCACAGATTAGCCACTAATTTTGTGGAATTTTAGGCGGCATTTTCCAGATGTATCTTGAATTGTAAATATAAAAATAAAATTATGAAGTTATTATAAGGCTTAACTAGATGCCTCTGTGGCAGTCGGGTTAATAAACCCCTTTAAGGCATTAGAAAAGTAACAGCCAGGTTTACTGCAATGCAATCACCTTCTTTTGCGTGAAGGAAAACTGCGGAAACATCGCAATATTGGGCAAAATGAAAGCAAACACTGCCCTGCCTTTACTTTTACAGAGAGAGGTAAGAGGAGGGTATGATAATGCTGTGTACACTTCTGCACACAGTCCTGCAACAGTTTAGGTGGGAAAGGACCTTTAAAACCACTCAATCCAATCCTGCCCCAAGGGCAGGGACACCTTCCACTAGCCCAGGGAGCTCCAAGCCCCGTCCAACCTGGCCTTGGACACTTCCAGGGATCCAGGGGCAGCCACAGCTTCTCTGGGCACCCTGTGCCAGGGCCTCCCCACCCTCATCCTAAAAGGAATTTTCCCTTATGTCCAGTCCAAACCTACTTTCTCTCATTTTGGACCCACTGCCCTTTGTCCCCTCACTACAGGCCTTCTTTAAAAGTCTCTCTGCATATTTCGTAGCTGTCCGTTCATGTCTCAGTCTGTAGTGATGTTGCCCAGTGTATTCCCCTGCACTTCTGCCAGCCTTTCCCTCCCAGGTGGATTTATTAGCTTTAAAACGTGCTCACATTAACATAGAGCAAGGGCCACTGGCAGCTCTTTGCTCCGTGTTCAGCAGCCCACAAGGTAGAGGTAACAAAGAAAGAAGTGAAGGAACATCCTGACTTAGAAAAAAACGAAGAAAAATTAAATAGGATTTTGAAATGAAAATTCCTTTCACCGAATAATTTAAGATGGAAGTGTAAACGTAGCTAATTCAGGGGATTCTTTGAATTTTAACATACATACAGCCGGCACAAGCCTAATTTCAATACTTAATCTCTACAAGGAAAGGAGCCAGCAGCAGCTACCAAGACCAACAGGATCCCCTTTTCAAGATCTTGAGGCCAAATGCACAATAATAGTCTAAACTGTTTGTGTGAACTGCCTTGGCAACTTTAACAAGATGTACCAGCAGCTCTAGCTGGCAGCAGAAATTCTAGAATTAATCAAAAAGTAGCCTTGGCTGAAAGGTCTTTGTATATAATGTAGCAGATCACAAAATCTATTGAAGATGAGTACAGAATGCTGTGTGTTTTAAGGCTGCGTTTCAGATAGGAGGAAGCAGCATCGATGTTCTTGGAGAATTTTCTTCAAAATAGGAGTAAAACAGAAAGTTCAGAGACTGGAGGTCATTTCTGAGCTAAAGCCTTCCAATATTTCGTAGGATAATTAAAAATCAAGCAAAGGGGTAACTGGTAGGGTTACTAAACCATAATAAACCCACAAAAACCCCGCTGCTGACAAAAGCACCCGAAG